>BDUI01009753.1:1978-13723 GCA_002335545.1 Apodemus speciosus | reverse complement strand
ATAGTATACTTAAGTGACCCAAAAAACTCCCCCAGAGAACTCCTACAGCTGATAAACAACTTCAGCAAAGTGGCTGGTTATAAAATCAATTCAAGCAGATCAGTAGCCTTCCTTCAAAAGATAAGCATGCTGAGAAAGAAGATAGGGAAATGACACCCTTCACAATAGCCACAAACAATATTTTGTATCTTGATGTGACTCTAACCAATCAAATGAAAGGTCTGTATGAGATGAACTTCAGGTCTCTGAAGAAGGAAATCGAAGAAGACCTCAGAAAATGGAAAAACCTTCCATGCTCATGGATTTTCAGGATTAATATAGTTAAAATGGCCATCTTCCAAAAGCAATATACAGATTCAATACAATCCCCACCAAAATCCCAACTCAGTTCTTCATAGAGTTAGAAAGAGTAATTCTCAAATTCATCTGGAATAACAAAAAACCCAGTGTAGTTAAAACTATTCTTAACAGTAAAAGATCTTCTGGGGGAATCAGTATACCAGACCTCAAGGAATACTACAGAGCAGTACTGTTAAAAACTGCATGGTATTAGTACAGTGACAGGCAAGTAATTCAATGGAATAAGATTGAAGACCAGAAATGAACCCACACACCTGTGGACATTTGATCTTCGACAAAGGAGCAGAAAATATCCCGTGGATAAAAGATAGCCTTTTCAACAAATGGTACTGGTTCAATTGGAGGTCAGCATGTAGAAGAAAGTGAATTGATCTATTCTTATCTCCTTGTACTAACCTCAACTCCAAGTTGATCAAGGACCTCCACATAAAACCAAACACACTGAAACTAATAGAAAAGAAACTGGGGAAGACCYTTGAGGACATGGGCACAGAGGAAATGTTCCTGAACAGAACACCAATAGCTTATGCACTAAGATCAAGAATGGACTAATTGGGACCTCATAAAATTACAAAGTTTCTGTAAGGAAAAGGACACTGTCAAAAGGACAAAACAGCAATGAACAAATTGGGAAAAGATGTTCACCAACCCTGCCTATGACAGAGGACTAATATCCAATATATACAAAGAACTCAAGACTCTAGACCCCAGAGTACCAAACAACAATTTTTTATTAAATAAAAAATGGTGTACAGAGCCAAACAAAGAATTTTCACCTGAAGAAATTCAGATGGCTGAGAAGCACCTTAAGAAATGTTCAACATCATTAGTCATNGAAATTCAGATGGCTGAGAAGCACCTTAAGAAATGTTCAACATCATTAGTCATTAGGGAAATGCAAATCAAAACAACCCTGAGATTTCACCTCACACTAGTCTGAATGGCTAAGTTTAAAATCTCAGGAGACAGCAGGTCTTGGCAAGGTTGTGGAGAAAGAGGAACACTCTTYCATTGCTGGTGGAATTGCAAGATGATACAACCACTCTGGAAATCAGTCTGGCAGTTCCTCAGAAAACTGGGCATGACACTTCAGAAGGTCCCTGCTATACCACTCCTGGGCATATACCGAGAGGATTCCCCATCATGAACAAGGACACATGCTCCACTATGTTCATAGCAGCCTTTTTATAATAGCCAGAAGCTGAAAAGAACCCAGATGTCCCTCAGTAGTGGAATGGATATAGAAAATGTGGTATATTTACAGAATGCAATATTATTCAGCAATAAAAAACAATGAATTCATGAAATTTTTAGGCAAATGGTTGGAACTGGAAAATATTATCCTAAGTGAGGTAACCCAGTCACAAAAGAATATGCAAGGAATGCAATCACTGATAAGTGGATATTAATTAGCCCAGAAGCTCTGAATACTCAAGACACAATTAGCATTTCAAATGTATCCCAAGAAGAAGGAAGGAGAGGGCCCTGGTCCTGGAAAGTTTTGATCCAGCATTGTAGGCAATTACCAAGCCAGGGAATTGGGAGGGGGTGTTTGGGGAATGGGCGGAGGGAAGATTTCTTATGGGACATATGGGGAGGGGGGCAGGAAAGGGGAAAGCATTTAGAATATAAACAAAGAATATAGAAAAATAAGGACATCAACATCCTTTTCTCAACTCTTTAATTTAAATCTCCTTGTCTTCCTCTTCACACCTAAGATGGTCTCTCTCATTTGTTGTCATTGTTGTTTTTTTTCCAGATTTCAGAGTTTTTAGCTGGTTCTATGAAATATCATCCTGATCCATTACCTATGTCTAATATTTACTACTACTGTAACTTTTCTTTAATATTTCAAACCAAATCATCAAATACCTGTTTATTTGTATGTTTTATAATTTATCCTTTCCCAGAATTTTTGTTTCACACGTTTATTTTTTAATATTGATGTATGAATTGCTATAATAAATCATTGACAATACAAAAAACATACCTCTACATTGGTTCAAATATTTCAAGAACTGTTTAACATATACTGAATTTGCAGATATTACAAGTATCATTTTTCTGCTATCTTTGGAAATTACTTTGGTTATAGTCTTTAATAGATTATAGACAATATTTATTTCTCTATAATCTCTTAAATTTAAGCACCTCTGCAGATATATTTTAAGGACAAAACACTTAAAATCAGTATTTGTTTTGAATTAAGCCAAATACATGTCATTTTTAAACCACTGTTAATTATCTTTGAGCAATTAGAACATGCTCAGTTACGAAGCGTCTATCTGTGACTCATGAGGACAGTGTAAAAAGGAGGATGTTTTGTATGACTTATCTACCTACTCACAGCAATGTACATTGCCAATAACCATGCTGTACTTGCTGCTGTGAAGGAAATGGCCTTTGTCGGCACAAAACATTCTCTCCAGTACAGACATGTGTAATTAAATGGGATGAAAGGATGAGCGGTCATTTTTATCTGACGGAAAATTAATAATAGTATCTGGGTGTCAAAAGTTAATTAGACATTTTCTAAGCTGACTAGAATTAGAAGAGAATTTTAAGTGGAAGGTACAACATGAATGACAGCATAGATACTTGAAATTCCAATTAATTATATCTATTTAGTGTCTTCTTGGGGGTTCACGACTCCTCTGCAGTTAACGGGAATAGAGAATGTATGTAACACATTGTCAAAACAACAATGTTTCCCACATTACCATGCATTTAAGATTTATTTTCTTATTGAGAATAATTTATTGAGAATAATCATTACACCATCATTGAAACAAGCAAAACTTTTCAAACGAGTATTCAAGGAGCACAAAAGGGTACAAAAAATAACCACATACTTAATTGAATTCAAATCATCACTGTCACCAGGATTTGGCCTTTATCCAATTGCAACTAAATAAATAGAACATTTTAAGAATAATAAACTGTTGGATAGAAAAACATAAATTTCCTATAAATACCATCCATACATATTGCACTAATGATTAGCTGTCACTTTTCTCTATGTAGATATGACAACTGGGTATTTTGGTAACTTATTTATTTTATTTTCAATGTCTAAATCTATTCTTTCATGGTTAAAAAAAAAGGAAAGTGAAATACTTGCATAAAAATCTTTAAGAGAAAATCCTAGACTAATTCTTAAAAAGTGTTATTTATATTTAGTATTTAGATCTTTCAAAAATTTGTTTTGAAATTTTTCTGAATATTTTAAGTTTTCCCAATAGAGATGTTTTCCTATATTTTAAAACACCCACACAAATAATATGCTATAGAAGTCATGTGAAAATTTTAGACTAAGAAATTTCCATTGAGATATAAAATAAAAACCAGCCACAGGTGGATTGAGCCTCCAAATATAACTTTACCCAGAAAAAAAGGTGAATACATTCAACATAGAGGTAAGCATTAATTGAAAATTCCATATCCAGTTTATAGCTCAGAAACTTGTTGGATTTGTATTTAAAATTATGCAACATAGTTAAAATATAAAATGCATTTTGTTAACTGAAAATAAGTTAGAGAAGTTAAATGCTTTTTTAATATCCAATCCATTATGCTGGATACAAAATTACTAAGTATTTTCTTTTGTCTTATAATAGGTCCAATGCTGTCTTTTATGTCACTGACTGTGGATTAACTGGCTTGATGTATTAGTGGCCCATCTAGTAAAGTTCAAGATTGTTTTTAGTCTATCTCTGTGAAGTAATAATATATGTGGCATTGCTTCCCTAACCCTCTCTTGCTGCACTATGTAGAATCAATCTAGCTCAAAGTGTAGTTATACCAATCATTGACATATTCACAAAGGGTGTTTTATTATGCCAGAGTAAACCATGTTCAAACCTGTCCACTGATTCTCTTTTTATAATATTCTAGAATTGGAAATGACASAGATTCCCCTCCACATATGAATGAATAAAGAAATATAGTACATTTATACAATTGAATAATGCTCAGCCATTAAAAAAATCACATATATAGTCTCCAAATGCAGACAATGTTGGAGATGCCAAGTAGTGCATGCTGACAGAAGCTTGATATAGCTGTCCCATGAGAGGCTGTGCCAGAGTCTGACAGATACAGAGGCTGAAGCTGGCAGCCAACCTTTGGACTGAGCATGGGGTCCCCAATGGAGGAGTTAAAGAAAGGACTGAAGGAGCTGAGGGAGTTTGCAACCCCATAGGAAGAACAACAGCATCAACCAACCAGACCCCACCACAGAGCTCCCCTGGACTAAACCACCAACCAAAGTGTATATATGGACAGACCAATGGCTCCAGCTGCATATGTAGCAGAGGATGGCCTTGGTTGGGCATCAGTGGGAGAAGAGACCCTTGGTTCTGTGGAGGCTCAATTCCCCAGTGTAGGGGAATGCCAGGTCAGGAAATTGGGAGTGAATGGGTGGGTGAGAGAATACCCTCATAGAAGCAGGGGGGAGGGGGAGGGGATAGGAGATTTGGGGAAGGTGGAAACTAGGAAAGGGGATAACATTTGAAATGTAAATAAAGAAAATATCCAATAAAATAAAATAAAAAGGAAACACTGAAATTTGTATTTAAATGCACCAAATTAGAAAATCAAATTATTCTGAGTGAAGTAACCCAGACTCAAGCAAGAATATGGTTTATGTTTTTGATATGTGGATATTAGATATTGAGTCAATTATAAAAGCTACAATCCAAGGAGCTACATAAATCATGTACATAGTTATGGCCTGGGGGATGCTAGATAGGCATACCTATGAAAAGGAAATAGAATACATAGTTATGACTTGACAATGTGGGGTAGAAAGGGGAGACCTAATTGCAGAGGGGAGGGAAGAGGGTAACAAGGGAGGAATACAGGGAGAGACTGCTAAATCAATGACCATTTGAGAAGGAGTATGGACAACTGATGCAGTAGAAGCTTCTTACAATATATTCTCATATGAAAGCAACCAGAAATCACCAGAGTGAGTATGACAGATATGTACCTGTCCAATTGTCCAAATGATGTTTCCAGTACCTGGAATGTGTTACACTTAATTGAGTTGACCAAAGGGATCACATGAAAATACCCAAACAACCCAAGCTGTTGCTAAGATAATAGATTACTCTCCACAAACTTTTGGCAAGGTCCTTTTGCTGAAGACACACTTACACAACTCATTGAACATGAAGAAGTTGAGCTGGTACCTACATAGAGCCTTTATTCATACATTCTAGTGTCTTTGGTAAAAACCTAAGAGAAACATAGAAATCAACACAGCTACAAACCCTTCCATCTATAATGGTTCCCTGCCTGCAAGATATAATAGTATAAGGTGATTCGAAGCCTGTGGAAGTAAAGAACCAAGTAATATCTGATTTGAATTAAGGCTCATGAGATTGAATCCATAAACAATGGTGCTTGGATTTTCAAGAGCAGGAGACTAGATAGTTCAGGAACCTAATGTAAATTCAAATACAACAACAGAAAGCACATGATGTTTCCTATGTAGTGAGTTATTGCACAAGCTACATGTCCAATTGACATTTCTGTGCATTACAGACATTTCAAGATGACAAAAATATGGTTAAAAGACACACTTAAACAAACAAACAAACAAATGAAAACTTGAAGAGACATGGCATACAACCACAAATACAAGGATAATGTTAATAGGTAGAAAGGTTTTCATCTAGAAAAAATAAGTTGCAGGAGAAAATAAGATAGTTTTAAATATATACATATCCCAAACTCATGAATCAATAGAAAGAAAGCTAGAAAATATAATCAGAGTAAAAGTCAAAACACTGAAAATTTACCAGACAAATCCAGAGGGTTTTTTTTTTTTGGTGTTGTTGTTGTTTGTTTTTTGTTTCTTTTTTTTATTTAAAAACTAATAGTATGCAGTTTGCAATAAAAAGTGTGAAATGCGGGCAGCAGTGGTTTGGGTGGCCAGAGGGATCAATGGTTAAGAACACCAGCTGTACTTCCGGTTCAATTCTTAACACTCTCATAGCAGCTCAGAGCTGTCATGCCCGTACCTGGGCTCTCTGGACAGCTGACATCTATGTGGTACAGACACTAATTCAGAAAAAAATCTATTAATATAAGATAATTAATCAGGGAGTGGTGGTGGATACTTTTCATCTAGGACTAGGGAGATAAAGATAGACAGATCTCTGTGAGTTCAAGACCAGACTGTTCTATAGAGTAAGTTCTAGAACAGAAAACACACACAGAAAAACAAACAACCAAATAAGCAATAACCATGAAATGCCTTAAATTAGAGGTATAAACTCCCATCTTAAGAAAACACAAGTAAAAAACCAAAATAACAGAAATAAATCACTGAAAAAAGCAAAATTAAGCAAACTGAAATATATCAAATAAAGGAAAATACACACACACACACAAACACACACACACACACACACACACACACACCATAGACTATAACCCTTCAACAGATTGCACACAGCCTTTCACACAATTGAGAGCTTATGATAAAATTAATTAAAATCAAAATGAAAATTTTATCACAAGTGGTAAAACAATTCAAATACCACTGCTGATAATAGGTTAGAACTATAGGAAACCTTATTTCATTAATTGATGCAAAATACTTTGTATTTCAATAACTTGTATAAAATTAAAAATCATAAGAGCAGAAAAACTGATATTTTATTTGTCCATTGAACCCTAAATTCTATTTCAGGGTCCTAAGGTAAGAGTCAGGTTTGAACACAGAGTAAGTAGCAATCCTAACTAAGCCTCTTAGTAGGGAAATGGTCACAAACATCACTGTTCTTTCAGCTCCAGTCTCACTGAAAAGTTTTCTCACAACTTGAAAATTCTGCAAGATTCCTGCCTGACTGCACAGAGGGTTCTGGACCTCTCATTTTCCCAACAAAAGTTTACTGAGAAAATATCAACTTTTTAAAGTTCATTCTTCCAGTACATGATAACGAAAGGGAGGAGCATAGGTGTGTCTTTACAGGATTTATTCTATCAAGAATAGTTATAATGTGTATAAAATCTTGTGGAAGGTACTAAAATATCTGAACAAATAGACATATAATTTTAGATAAGAAATGTTGGTAATGCTAAAATATTAGACTTTCATACYTTAATAAATTTAATATAATCTCAATTGAAATTCTTAGAAATATTTACTCACTAATAAGTGGATATTAGCCAAAAAAAATTATCCAGAATAAATCCACAGAACTCAAGAAGGTCAACAAGCCAAAGAGCCCAAGAGAAGATGGTTCAATTCCACTTGGAATTGAGAAGAAAGCAATCATGGTTGGGGGGAGGGTGGCATAAGGAGGGAGGGACTTGGGAAACTAGAGGGGGAAGGGAAAAAAGGACATGATCTTTTTGGGGGTGGGGGGAGGAGAGAGGACTAAAGCCCTGAGGGTCAGCAGAAAGAATGGAAATAGGCAACATTGGGAGGTGGGAGGTGGGGAAGGAAGAATGGGATAAGGAAATATTGGAGAGCAAACAGGGAGAGGGACAGGACAGTGACTGGACTGTTAAAAAAAAAGGTTGAAGATAATAAACAAATTTAATTTAATTTAAAAAAGTCTACAATACAATTCACAGGAATTTCAGAAAAACAAAAAAACAAACAAAAACAAAAAACAAAAAAAATCATCTTGCTTCTGTGTTCTGGTCAGAACCCAGAAAAACAAGAAATATTAAGAAAGGTAGTTCCTGGTCATTTTTCTTATTTTCATCAACTTTATATATTTGGTGATTTGAGGATCCAACCCCCCATCCACTGGAAAAGGCAAGAGTCACGAATCCAATATAATCACTTGGCACTGTTCCAGAAAAGCTGAACTGGTTGTTGCAATTGTGGCCATTCTGTTTTTAACTTAGGTTTTGGTCTCTGCATGTTGCATTCTTGGGGACATTCTGCATTAGGATTAATTTTGTGTTCTTTCCTAAGAAAATTATGTCGAGTCTTTTTTTAAGAGTATCCTAACAATAACTTCATCTGACCACTATTTGGAAGTCTTTCTTATGCCCTCGAGATCTTTAGCACAGATGAGCACATAGTAAGATGAGGCCATTACACCAAGAATCTTCTTGGGTTATCTCTCCCTGAGCAAACTCAAGCAGTGTAATTGGTACAGGGTAAACAGAGATAATGAACAAACTCTAACTGGCCAGGGGAAAGGGTTACAGATTCAAGGCCTTTTTTAATTATACGTTTAGAACTCATTGAAGATGTAGTTTGAAGATAGGGATTCATACAGGGTACTCCCCTGGAGAAATAGAACTCAGTAAATATGATAGACTAAGATGATGAATCATGAAGTAAAAGAAGTTAGGTATTAGTATTTGCTATTCATAAAAGACCTGTTCAGATACTTTCTGTTTGTCTAAGGTGCTTTCAAAGTGCAAACACTTTCATCCTAAAAGCAGGCTGTCATATAACCAATGTGTTTGCTTTGGAGGAGACATTCTATAGATTCTTTAAATTGGAGTTATAGGACTGATAACAAAAAGAAAATCTGTTCTTTTTGTATTTTCTAATTGTGACTGAACTTGTAACCCTAGATATGTAATGAAAAAATCAAAACATAATCTGTACTTCTTGGATAATCATTAGTCTGTCTTTTTGTTCTATGAAACCTCAACAAATAAAGAAGCACTTGGTTGCTAGGGATGTGAAATTCCCCTAAGCACCATCACCTGACTCAATCCTCCCTCCCCTTGCAGACTCTTTATCTCCTTTGCAGGCAGCTAGCCTGCAAGGACTCTGGCAGAGGAATCCCCCCCCCCCCTTGAAAAGGTGTGCCTAGAACTGAAGCACAAATACTCAGTAAGGAGAGGTACAAGGACAGCGCAAAACAGGATCAACACAATTGACAGAGTTACCTTGTCTCTCAACATAATTTCTCTCCTAGATGCTGTACACATGTCCTGAACAGGCAGCCCATTGATGTCCTATCTTCATGATTCACTCTGTTTCATGGCAGCTCTGATTTTTGTTTTCCTCTTAAGTGCCTACCTATAAAATCATAAAAATAAAGCCTGTACATGTAAACAAATGTTCTCTGTGAACTATGAAATTCATGCACCAGATTTGCTAGACAGCTCAGAGACGCTTCTAGACTAAGTGGAGACTTTCTGTGATTAAGTGATTCCAGCACTCTAAGTCCTGAGTTGAAGCCCCTCATGCTTGAATTCTTCCACTACACACAAAGTTCCCACTTCTCATGAATTCTGAAAATCCTTGCATCTAATGTGAAATTAAATTATTCATTCATAATGCATTGTGAATGAATTAAAATGAAAAATTAAAATTAACTTTTATAATTGGTAAAAAAACTTAAATGTATATAATTGGTGAATGGTTGGTAAACCCCACAGTATATCAACAATGGTTCTAAGATCATAATTAAAGAAACTGATCAGTACCTTTAAATACACTGYCTACAGTAAAATATCCTTAATAGCTATGTGATCATTATTTATAAGGAAAAAACTTATAATATGTGAAGTAGACAGGCATAAAAGACATTTGTTTAATCCCAATCACAGAGATTCTAGAACATCCAAAAATGACAATTTTTTAAAAGGAACACTCATTGAATGTTTGTGATTGGTTCATAAAAATATGAGCAAAATTTTTAGTTTTTTGGTGCTAAGAATTTTTMAAAAAAAAACGAATTTTCTTTTGGCAAGCTGAGATGCTTAAACTTTAAACTCTAAAGGAAGTTAAAAATACTTTAAACAGACTCAGAATACAATTTTATATAGCCTTATGTTACATACTCCCCTTCACCATACAGAAACCTAACAGCAATCCCAACTTTGTCCCAATATTCCTTAGATTTTTATCATCTAGGAAAAACCATGTGTAAGCAGCAAAATCTGGATTGAATTTCAGAAAAAGATAATGTCTTTCTCTTGGGATTGTTTAAATCCTAAAGAGAATCCACTACAAGTCACGATCTGACTCTGAAAACATTTGTTTCTAGAATAATAATTATAAGCCTTTAATATTTTATGACTTCTTTATTTTAAAAAAGTCTGAAAGCATGCTTTGTGAGAACTATATTATATCATTACTGCTACAAATGTAATGTATTTTTACACATTTTCTTCAATTAGTCATTCATAACATATTTTAGTGAGGAAAGAATACTGTGTGTCCTACTTTGAATTACTTCACACAGTAGAAAAGAGTGCCTTTCAGTCTATACCCAGCTTAGAGATACTCTAAAGCTTATTTATGCAGATAAATAATCACCATCTCTCCAGGACAAACTTTGGTCCAGTTATTTAAGGAAATAAGATATTAGTATCTACGGGTTTATTATATTAAGTTAGGAGCCAATCAGTAGATGATAGTTACAAAGCGGTATCATAAAATTCAGGTTCTTTAAATGAGTAAAGACAACAGAACAAATGATGCATCCCTCCTTTGAGTCATACATACAGAGGTACACTTCATTCRCACTATGATGTGCTGTCCCTGCCAACCTGAAATCAGACTACCTGGTGCTGGTATCATAAGAATTACAAAGACAAAACACACACACACACTCTATCTCATCAGAGCTTCAGCTCAGCAAGGTCAATCACAAGACTTCTCATTTGTTCAGAACTAGCTCCATCTTTGATGAGCTCTGTGACTTAAACTACATCTGCCTTAGAAGTGAGCCAGGATCAAAAGGGGAAATTATGAGGACAGAGATGATATTCTTACACCATAATCAGCATGAACCCACTTAGCAGAAAAGCAAGGATTTAAATGTCACTATTGGCTGAATAAGGTGTTTCAATTTTGCCAGATCAAAAGCTCGATTTTTGGACCCACTACCAACTCCCTGTGTGGTCTGTGCCCGGATTACAGCCAAGGCAGCCACCTTGCCTCAGGACACTACAGACAACTAGCAGCAGAGGCCAGGTACATGGACAGAGTCCAAGTCTGACACCAACTACCCTATCAGGCTCTTGCCTGCACCCAGAGCCAGAAAAGCTCGGTGGCCTCGGGGGCCTAGCCCACCTGGCTTGCAGCAGAGGCCGCCATCTTGCCTCAGGTCAGAGCAGCAGGTGGTTGCTGACCCTCTCGGCTACCAACTTGCTCGGGCGTCTGTGCGGTCTGTGACCAGATTTAGTCAAGGCAGCCACCTTGCCTCAGGTCAGAGCAGCAGTTGGTCTCTGAGCTGACACACTCAGCTACCAACTCGCTCGGGGGTCTGTGTGGTCTGGGTCCAGGTTACAGCCTAGGCAGCCACCTTGTCTCAGGGCACTACAGACAACTAGCATCTGGGCACAGGTATGTGGACAAAGTCCAAGACCTACACCAACTACCCTGTCAGGCTCTTGTCTGCACCCAGAGCCAGAACAGCTAGGTGGTAGCCTGCGGGGGGGGGGGGG
>BDUI01009752.1:46420-59030 GCA_002335545.1 Apodemus speciosus | reverse complement strand
TTCTCTGCTGGTGTGGAACCAGTGGGGCAGGGTAAGATATAGACACAGTCACAGGACCTACTGTAGAATGTGAAAGATAAACAAGCTCTTCATAGTGACAGATAATACCAAGTGGTCCTTCAGATGAGTAGCAGACTTGGGAAGTCAAGGGAAGAAATACAATTCACTTATCTAAGTTCTAGGGCTTCTCACATTAGAGAGCTGGTAGAGAGAATGACCACTAATATGGATGGAAAGGCCTGGTAGCTGGGTGGATTCAGGGCCAGGGTGTTGGCCTATGGGAGGAGTCCTGGGACAAGCCAGGAAGATGCAGGGTAGCATCTATAGACCACCCAGGGAGAGAAGAGGGAAGGTTTGCCCGGTCAACTGAGAAAGTAGGCCTTCCAACCTACTTAGGACTAGAGAATCTTCCTATCGACATCTGGGGACTCTTAGAGCAAAGTTTCTGTGTGTCTGGTGCAGAAGAATGACTAGGATAAGAAGACTGAAGCCAGAAGACRTCATTTGATTCTGAGGTGTATAGAATTGACCCTCCATTTCCCTGCCTATAAAACAAGCTTTATAATATTTAATTCACAGGATTTGCTGGGGTTCAAAGTAGAGGCTCATAACAGAACTAGTGTCAGGTCAGGCAGTAAGAGGGGCTTCAGCGAAGGAAGATCTCATGCTAAAGCAGGGARGCTGCTTCTGCACAGCAAGTTCAAGAGAGTAGATGCAAAAGTGAGGTTGAGGTTGCAGACCCAAGTCCAATCGGTGACAGAGAGTTGGAATACAAAATCAGCCCYGAGGAGTAGGAGAGAGCTAGCTCTCTCAAGCTATGCCACATGACCTTGGGTCTGACCATGATGTCACAGGTACTTAWAAGAGGGATGAGATTTGAGGTAGCCAACATTGGCAGAATATCACACTGATGTGAACGTTAGGAAGACATTCTGGTTCCAGAGTTTTGTCTGAGCAAATTGACAAGTAAAGGTGAGAACAATGTGGCACTACTCACTCTCCTCTTTTCTTCTTAGTTTCTTTTCTGTTTCTGAACCATGAACTATATATATGTCAGCCATTAGAGGCTTGAACAAGAAATATTGGCAAAACTAAACCTTAGGGATGAAGACACTAGGAAATAGGCTTCCCTAACACCAAAGGGAGAGTAAACACTTTCTCATGTGTAAAAGACTCATTTAAAAAACAAATATGGGCACTTACCAGATTTCTGATGAATGCATGTTAAAAGTCTACTTAATAATGGATGTGACATCAGGTCTCATTTTGTGCCACGGATTCGCACAGCATTCTATCTGGCACATACCAAGCATGGGTAATGGACCACTGCTGCTTCCCCCAAATTATAAGGAATATTTATTAATCATCCTAATTCAGGAACAATAGTGACATTCTCCTCATTTTATAGATCAAAAAAAAAAAAAAGCTGAAGCTAAAAGATGTGAATGCATGTGGCCAAGTTTTTATAATGAGTAAGTAATAGAGTTAAAATTTTCTATCAAAGACAAAGCAGTTTGTTTTGTTTTAAGATATTTGAGACAGGGTTTCACCACATAGCCCAGGCTGCCAGGAACWTGTGATCCTTCTGCCTCTGTCTCTTGAGTGCTGAGTTTACAGATGGGCATCATCATGGCTGGCTTCAGCCATGTTCTGAGGTTTTAGCAGCTGTGTGTTACTGAGTTTGGGGACTTCCACTGAGGCATCTGTGGCTCCTCCTCCTTCCCCCATGACGGCAGATGCCACCTGGCACACAAGGCTGGCGAATATTGATGCTTCTCTTACCAGCCTCTGAGAGCAGTGCAGCAAAGAGCTGACTATGGCTCCCTCTGCTTCTCCACCTCTGATCTCTTAGTTTCTCAGTTTCCATAGAACCAGAAATGTCTCCTATCCCTGATCTAGCCACAGTATTTATTAGTGAGCTTCCTTTTTGAGACATTTCACATTGTATTCAATGCTCTAATACTGAATATTGGATTTCTGAAGCCCAGTGGCTTCTGAGACAAAGGTTAATCTCTGTCTATTTAACCTGGTTGGCAAATAGATATGTCGCCGACTCACAAGCACTGAGTGCAGTGCAGGTGGGGTTTATCCAGTTACCAAATAATTCTACCCCTTGTTGATTCTCCCTTACGATTCAAGGCTTCCTGTTAAGTGTTGAGCAGAAGAGGTTGATGGCTTAGATTCTGAGAGGAAAAATGATTAGCAGTATTTTGAATCAAGGGACCAACTATTTGGGAGTAACACATCCATGTTATTACTACATATTCTTTTTCACAGCATGCCGGTAGCTCAGATTCAAGGCTCTCAAGACAAGGTTAGAACAGGGAAGGAAAATCACCACCCATTGGCTTTCCACTCCCATGAACTCTGCTTATATTGCCAACTCCCCTAGAAACCACATAACCTGGGATTATCTCTCTATTACTCTTCATGTCTTCTTTGCCATAGAATCTTGATTTCGTTCAGTTGTCTGATGACAGTTCACTGGGAAGCTGGGTCGTACTCTAGCCCGTGATAGTGATGGGAATGATGATATAAGGACACATCTAAACCTATCAAGATGTCTCTGTTCTCCCTCTCAGGTAACTGCCGTAGAAATGGGCACATGGCACTATTTGTTCAGTAAACTTTAAGGCAGGTTGATGGAACACTTTACTTTTAAATACATAATAAAATAATGAAAGCTCACTCTCACCCCTCTTAAACTTTGGCAATGCTAGGCAAGAGTGATAACTTGAGCTCTGGCAACTATTTTGAGATCAAGAGGAATCTGTCGAGAGAACAAAAGTCAGTGTAATGAGGACGTCCATGCAGGAAGACAGAAATAACCTTTCTCTTTGATGATGCATTGAATGGCCACATAGATTGAAGTTGTCTGTACTTTTGCTTTTGACAAGTTACATGTATTGAAAGAAGAAAAGCTGATGGAGTAGCCAAGAGGATGCTCTAGTTTGTAAAACAAAAGGGGCCACGGGCATGCCAAGGAGGTGGTACATCAGCCTTGCTTCAGACACTAGGCTGTCTATAGATGAAAACTGACATAGAGTCTTTTAAGGCAATGTACTTATTTTTCAATCCAAAGAAGGAAGCCCTCCTGGCCTGGCTCCTGATTTCTAGAGAGTTACCATTGGCCTATTTCTTTCTCAAATAAAAGTCTGACAACCCAATTCTACATTCTATAGAAGTGATTCCCAAACCACAGTCAATAGCTACATCAGAAATAGATAGATGGCCTTGTGAATAAAGAAAAAAGCTAMCAGGATGAGTACAACCTTCTGCCCCTCCCCTACTGCCCTTTTAACCACCGCCTATGTCGTCTGACCAGCTGTTCTTTTCCTGTTGCCATTATTATTTGGGGGTGGGGGTAGAGATCATGGGATATTCTTGTCCCTGGTAGGGGTTGCATGGTTTGCATATCATCAAACTCGCCCTGTCAGTGTGAATTAATTAAGAATTACGGCAACTAGGGCATTCCCACATTTAATCATCATTACAATTCTGGAACTGGTTCCCAGTGAACCCAAATATTGAGATTGCTTGTTTTACTGCAGAATTCAAATACACAAAATTAGCAAGATCCGTGCTCAGAGTGTTGGCTGCTGCCAAATAAGAACTGGGAGAAGTCCTGTGTATATTATTAAATTGTGCATAATGATGGTGTGTGTCTAGCACCCAGCTTTCATGGATGAGTACATCTTTATCTCCCAGGCTATGACAGCTTATTTGAACCAAGGAGCACATTTTGATTTTTCCCCCTCTCCATTATCAAGATGTTTGCAATATGCACACAGAGCGTGAGCAGACTGACCCCTTGCCATGTCACTTCCTTCATTGCTTATGTCACTGCTGTTTTCTTTAGGTGGCACCAAATCAAAGCTGTCTTGTTAGTGACCATCTTCCTACAACAAGTTAGGAACTATCTGCCCCATGAAACCTGGCTAGCCCGCATAGCCTGCTCCATGTATCTGAATGAATCTGTAAGGCACCAGGAATGAGCATGTATTTTTGGAGAAACTGACAAGGACAACTGGACATTCTTTGATTTCCTATCATGTGTCAAGCCTGAGGACAGGTACTTCCAAGCAGGATCTCATTTGATTCTTAGTGCATCCCTACACTGCAGCTATAGTAACCTCAACTTTCTGATATTGCAAGTAGGGTTTCAGATTTTGAATGTGCATCTTGTCAAGGTCATGCAGCTAGTAATGTATGAGAGTCTGGGGTCAGTCTAACGTGCACTTCAATCCCAAGTCTGAAACACAAAGGACAGAAAGCAGGGGGGAAAGCCAATGTACAAAAAGAAAAGGCAAAATAATTGGCAGAAATATGAGACTATCAGAAAGAAACCATTAAGAATTTATGCGGTAGGAGGAAAGGATCTCACCAAAAAGGAAAACAAAGAAATTGACAGAAAAGAAAATTACGAGGAGCAGTAAACATCCTACAACACAGAAAAATAAGATTTCCCATGAGATGCTTCCAAGAGAAATCAAAATAAATGATGAGAAGACAGGAAGGAAAACGGAAGATGGATATGGAAGCTTCATTCTCTGTGGCTTTTTGGAAAGTTCTTGCAGGTTATTTGAGTGGGGACTCTGATAGAAACATGATTCGGCTCTGACATTAATGTTATCTAATCTTTGGGGAGGTGAATCTAATATTTAAAATTTTAGACAGCCTCTCACCTCTCACAGCGATTCCTTAAATCTAAAGGTGAGTCGGGGGAGGTAAAACATTTTCCTAGGAGCAAAAGCTGTCCTCCTGTGAGGTAAATTACATCTTCCTGGACACTGAGTGCTATAAATCTTAGTCCTCACAAATTGTAACCACTGACTGCTATGAACCCCAATGAGGGGTCAGCAGCTAAAAGAGGCTCTGTATCACAATTCTCCAAAATTGCCAACCCCTGCAGGGTGGAAATCATTTCCTGAGGCTCCTGGTTTGCTCCTCCTGTCCATCTGGGACCAGGGAGAAAGTGATTCCTGAGGCTTTGGATGTTTTTTTTTTCTACTGAAGCAAACGAAACATGAATAGCAGAAGCCATCCCCTGCTGGGTTGCCACTGACTTCAGCTATGGAAATGGACATCAGTATGTGTGTACATGAATGCATGGACAAGTGCATGTGTGTGCAACACACACATGCATGAGGMTTCAAGTTGTACATATCTGTGGGAAGATATATAGGTATGTGCATGTGTGGGTGTATATGTGTATGTTTATTGTGCACCAAAATGATTTTGTGTGTGTGTATAGGTGTGTGCAGATGTGTGTGTGTCTAGGGAACATGTGTATTTATCTTAACTTCAGGGTGTATACTGCCCTTACTTTCATCCTATACATGTAGCAACAGGGCTCTACAGAGGCAACTTATAGAAATGAAAACACTAATTTAGAATCTGAAAAACTAACTGAAATTCAATTATAATGAACTTCCTACTGTTGCTGTATTGTCAAGCCACCAGGCCTATCCAAAGCTCAGTCTCCAAATCTATCAAATGGGATAGGAATTCCTGCCTCATTATTGTGAGGACCAAGTAAGGTAATGTGAAAAATAATGTGTTCTCTCAATGCCTTCAATGCAGAAATGGAAAGTATCTGATGATAACTAATAGCTCTGATTGCACATGAGTCCAGTATTGTCCCCTTGAAAGCCAAGTCCCAGCTGGAGAGAAAAATCACAAAGACTGGGCAAGTTTTCCAATAACCATAGGCAAATCAGGAACCTCCCATGGCTTTTGGACCAGTCCTTCTTCCAGAAAAGCTTAGGTTCATATCTCTGTATTCTTCTCAGAGTTCATGGGGTCATTGGGACTGTCTTTGATGCTGAGGAAAAAAAGCCGAGATCAAGGTCTTCAAAATATAACCATGTTGGACTTGTGGAGAGTCCTGGTCTCTCAAACTCAGGTAAATGCATTATCCCTACACCCATTCCTAGGAACCCAGAGCAAAGCCAGTTCTCCCTCTATCATCTGCGTTTCTCTGAAAGGCAAAAATACCCGGCCTCTAGCTCAAGAGAAAAACCAAGTTAACCTTTGTAACACTACAGCAAATGTTAACAGTCTGCCTTGCCTTTCATAATGCTAGTCCAGGCACTAGTCAGTAACCGTCTGTTAGAAATACAGAGAGTATATGTCAAAACCGACTCACACATGCTGAATCGAAAAAGAGCAGTTATTACTGCAAACTCTATATGCATTATTTATCAAATGAACTCTCTGCAGCAGGAATACAATTCATTTCTACTCTCTCTTTCTCTCTCTTGCTCTTTCATTTCAATAGAAGATGAAAGGAACCATTCATAGGATCTTTCTAAGCATAACTCATGCAGCAGGATCCCTTGCTAGGGTTTAAGTCAGCTCTTCCTGTTGCTTGAGTAGAGAAGACAAGAAACCCTGTCTGGAACACTTTCTCAGATTTCCTGTCAGTAGCTACTACAGGCGCCCCATCCCATCTCCTGGAATTTTAATTGTTAGATTTCTCTTCCACAAGCGTTTGAGAAGAGGGGAGCCTTGACGTGGAGTTGGCATATGCCTTAAAATGCGAAACATTAGTCTTCATAATTATGTAGGCTGAAAGTTAGTTTGGCCTTGTGGAAATGGTGGTGGTAATTGTGGTATTTAAGATGATAGTAGCTTTATAGGCAATAACTATGATATTGGAAAGTATAAAGGTAATGATGGTGATGTTATCAGAAATATCAGAGTTGGTAATCGTGATGGAGATGGAAGTAGTGATAATGCCATTGATTATGGTGAAGGTGAGATGGTAAAAGTTTATGGTAATATAGTATAGTGGCGAATATGATTGCATTTTATGTGTATGGCAATAGAGTATAATGGTTTATAAGAAGTTTCAATAGAACACATCTTTTAAAAGAAGGCACCTCACTCCTACTTCACATCAGAACTCCAAAGAACCTCTGCTTTTAATTTCTATCTGGTTTGTGGCTGTCAGAGTAAAATTTAGACAATAAAATTTCCATTTCTGAGGGACTACCTGCCTGCTGGTCCCAGAAATGCTTTCTCAACTTAAGCATTAGGTATTTCCATCTCTCTCTCTCTCTCTCTCTCTCTCTCTCTCTCTCTCTCTCTCTCTCTCTCTCTCTCTCCTAAAATCTAAATTCTTCTTGTTTTAGATTCCACCTACAACTCCCATCCATACCTCTGGAGCTTGGTGATAGCCTGTTCAAAGCCTATTCATTGGACTTGGACAAGTTATTTCCCTGGTTACTATTTACTTTAAGTTGTATGGGTTTGTGCCACCTCAACCTCATCTGAACATTCTTCAAAGTAGGGTACATCTTTATCTTTCAATTCTACATCCTTAAAATAAATATGTTAAACAAATGAATGATTGGACAGATCAATGAACACATGCATGGAATTATCATTTTCTCCTAAAAAAAATATGACATACAAGCATCTAAAATAGTTGAAACATTAGATTAAGCATTGTTACAATTTTAATCTGTCTTACTTAGCTGTGAACTATATCAGCTACAACACTAACCTGCAAGGCAACATATATCACTTGTGTAATAGTGGCACCATGGTTATTGGAGCAACCAATCACCATCTACTTGCATTTGGTGCCCATTTCATCATCTACACCTGGTACTATAAGTCTGGTCAATAACTCATGCATGGAAAAGTCATAGCCCCAAGGGAGAAACTTATTGTTTAAATTGACTCAGCATCAAACTGCCTTCTTCTAAATGTTTATGTTTATGCTCATAAGCAGGGTTACATTTTGAATGCTTTATCCCCAGCTCATGGCACTATTTTGAAGTCTGTGCAACATTTAGGCTATAGAGCCTAGCTGAAAGAAGTAGGTCACAAGGGGCAAGTCTCTGAAGGTTAAACACACCCCTAGTTCCTGTTATTCATTCTGTTTTTTGGTCTACCACAGCCTTAACAGCCTCCACACACATTCTTTTTAATATGAATGGAACTGCTCTGCCATGCCTTCTTTATCACAATGCATAGAAAACATAAGACAAAATGGATCTTTTTCTCCAGGAAGTATCTGTGTCACATGTCATGGTCATAGTGCATGTGCAAAAGTAACGCATATAAGCACAAACATCTTCTCAGGTCTTGCAAGAAAGAGGAAAGTAAATTACACCAAGCATGCTACTGTAACAGTCCACAATTAAGTGCTATGCTAACACTCCACATGCTTTCTCTTAGTTATCACATGGAGCCACATAGAGCCTGTGGATTGGCTATGAGTTCTTTGCTTTCAAGATGGAACACTTAGAGAATTGAAATAATTTTTATTATAGCCTCATGATACACTATGCTTTGGATTTGGATTCAGATATAAGTTAAATGATAATTGTCACTAACCACTTACATGGCTTTTTCTAACAAATTCTCATCTCTGAATCTTTGTATCTGGCCTTGAAAAGTGGAAGAATAACAATGAACTGCAGGGGGAGGGAGACAAAATAAAGAAAATTGTTTTTGAGGGTGGACTGGGATGGGGAATAAAATATGGAGTGTAAAAAATAAATTAATTAATTAAAAAAGAAAATTGTTCTTTCTTATACACAATAATGATTAGAAATGTATAATTGGCCAGGAAGTGGTGACGCATACCTTTAATCCCAGCACTTGGGAGGCAGAGGCAGGTGGATTTCTGAGTTGGAGGCCAGCCTGGTCTACAGAATGAGTTCCAGGACAGCCATGGCTACACAGAGAAACCCTGTCTTGAAAAACAAAACAAATCAAAACAAAACAAAACAAAACAAAAAACAAAAAAAAGAAAAAAAGAAAAAGAAATATATAATTGATGTAATATTATAAATTTTGTACACACACACACACACACACACACACACACACACACATACACACATATCTTTGTGTTCCTTGACCAAGATTACAGATCAGATTGTGAAGTTCATGCTCTCACACAGGATACAACACAGACTTAAAAATGAGCTTTTTCTTTCCCTGTTAACAATGGGTGAATTCTGGGGCAGTTCAAGGAACGTGAATGCCTTGTGACCCACTGATGACAAAGCATGCAGACTAATTTAGCCAGTCAGCTCATTCACCATAAGTCTTACCCAGCAATCCACTTGTATCTGGGCCACAGCAAAGTCAGGAAAAGCACTACCATCCTTCTAACTGCCTACGAGCACCAAGTCTCTCAACACAACTACATGATGTAGACACTTGTGCAGGCCAGCCGCAGCAGCTGCTCCCTCACCACCCAACAGCCTACAAGGGACATCTCTGGGGCTATGTTTCTCTCCCGCTGTTCTTCCCAAGTGTTAAAAATTAATTTAACTCTGATTGTGCCAAGAGAGGAAAAGTTAACAGAAGTTTTATTTTTAATATATGAGGAACCTTAACAGGATTTAAGCTTAATGCCTCAGAAACTGGAAGAACAGCTGACAATTTATCTGCCAAAATCTGTAGACTTTACTGGGGAGCTAAAAAAAATGGAAGAAGTATTACTCTAGCAGCTAGCAGCAGGATTGAAATGCCCCCCACAGCAACTGGGAGAAATCCCAATAGTCTGCCAGCCCGAGAAATTGAATCATAAATTGTCCAGATCCTCAGTTTCCCCTTATTACCTCAACCTCCAGTTTTCTTTGCTACCCAGGAAATTTATCATCTCAATTTTTTTAAAGATATAATGGAGCTTGTCACTTAGAATCAGAATTTTAGAGTTGATTTCTTCCAGCTATAATAATTTATGGTACTAAGAGATGTGAAGGGAAAGTTTATAAGAGCAAACTGTGCTGAGTGTCGGCCATGCATTTTCTTTTAGACATGGCTTTTGGCTGTTTCCAAGAGCTACTAATTTCAAAAAAAAGTTCTCATGCAAAATATCCCTCTACACACTTAAGCCCAATTGCTTAAGCTGCTCAGTGTTGGACTGTGTTTCATTGAGAAGACTGTGAGCCACTTTTATGTAGACATTCTTTTACCAAATATTTATAAGCATCTACTCAGAGTCAGATACTGCTGTAAGCATTCAGGGAAAAAGAAGCAACAGAAACAGTTGAAAACCTTTGCCTTTCTGGAACTTTCACTCTATGAAGGAGAAACAAAACTAGGCACCAAATAAATAAAAAGTCGTAGGGCATAGAAAAAGGTGGTATGTACCATAAAGAAAACCAAATCACAAGGAAGAGGAGGCCATCAGTAGAATTCACTTTATACAGAGTAGGCTCACAGAGAAGCAGCACAAGGTGAAAATTAATAAGGAAGTGAGAGAGCAAGTCACATGACCTGCCAGGATCAGAGAATTCCAGGGAGAGGAACCCAGAGAGGCAAACGCTGGGGTGAGAAAATCCTCTCGTCTGTAAAGCATCACAGGTTGTGAGTGCATCCGAGCACATGAGATGTAAGATGAAGCATGAGGCGGTGTGGCTAAAGAGACGCTACAGGCCAAAGAGCTGGTGTGAGCAGGGTGCCCACACTTCTTGGTTGTCCAGGACGACCTCACAATAAGCCTGCTCTCTTGGAAGTAGCATCAATGGTGTCCCTGCTCACTTTCAAAGCCCCTCCATTTAGGTGATAAATTATGCATTCTCTCTTGACTCTTGGGTCACATTTAGGACATTGGCTTTTATTGCAAGTTGTTTGCAAAATATTCCAGTCACCCACATAAGGACTATAGGGCTTTGTGCCCCATTCTCTCAACTCTTTTATAAACTGTAAAGTTCTAGCTCCTTTTGCTTTGTGTCTCTTCTCCTCCCTCTTCCTTGCCTCCTCCCTCTCTCTCTCTCTGCCCCCCTCTCTCCCTCCTTTCCTTCTGTATCTCCATCTCTYTCTCCATTCCCTCCTTTCCCGATTCAAACTGTCACCACTTCTTACTCAGACTGTTAAGTTGCCTCCTCACTGTTATTGGTGAGTGGGTGGGCTTTGGGACACTTAGTCTCATCCTTCCAAATATGGATTTCCAGAGAAGCCATGAGCAGCTTTGCTTTTGCTTCTTCTTTTGTTTGTTCTATTTTAGTAAAGTGCACATAATGAAAAAATTATCATTTAACCATTATGGTTCATAGGTATTCCGTGCATTCTCATTGTGAGGCAACCAGCACTATCGCATCCACTTTAAGAATATTTTCATCATGTCAAGCTCAATCACTCTATTCATTAAACAGAAACTCCTGAACTCTGTCTGTGATTGGCTAATTTCACTCAACATAACAACCATGTGGTTCCTCTACACCGAAGCATGTATGACATTGGTTGTAGAACAGATGATAAAGTCAACATTTGGGCTGTTTCCATCACCTGTGGTTGTGTATAACATGGGTACAAACAGTGGTGTATAGGGTCCTCTTTAAAAATTACAAACCAGTCCCTGTCATTTCACACCTGCTGAAAGCTCTCTAAAACTTGCTGCTAAGAATAAAATCCAAACCTCTTCTCAGTCCACCAAGCCCCATCACATCCCACTCTCTCTCTCCCTGTCCACCTACCCTTCACTTATCAGACCCCAGCCTCAGCAACCTCTGCCCACCCACAAATACATAGCACATCCTCATGAGAGCCTCTATGCCTGCTCCTCTCCTGGCCTGGAATACTTTTGATCCCGTCCAGAGCAAAGCCAGCTTCTTGTCTTCATCTAGGCTTCTGCCGAGACACCTCCTTAGAGGGCTTTCCTGGCCATCTGGGCTACAGTACCTTGGTGGACACATGCAGTCTCCTCTACTGTTTGATGACGGCAGAGCTGTCAGTCGTGTTTCCATGTTCTGCTAGCCCATGCAGCAGTCTGGAATACTAGAGCAGAGCAGTCCCTGGCACACAGGGGGTTTTCTAAATGAGTAAAGTCTGCACTTGTGATTTCACTGCCCGGAGTCGAACAAGAGTCTCAAGACTCCCCCGAAAGAAGCTCATAGGAAGGCAACATGGAGTGTGTGGTGTTGGGTCTAATTTCATTTTCTTTTTTTTTTTTTCATTCTTTTTTTTTATTGAATATCATCTTCATTTACATTGCCATGGTAAAACCTTTCCCAATTTCCCCCCTCCCCAAACACCCCCAACCCCTCCTACTTCCCCCTGCCTGCACGTATATGCCCCTCCACCTGACATACTCCTCCCTCCCCCGCTCTGTTTCCCTTTGTTGGGGCCTCTGTTGAGCCTTTACCTGATGAAGGACCACTCCTCCCACTGATGCCCAACAAGGCCTTCCTCTGCCACATTTTTGGCTGGAACCATTTGTGCCCCTTGGTTGATGGTTCAGTCCTTGGGAGTCTTGGGGTGTCTGGGTGGCCGAAATCATTGTTCTTCCCATGGGGCTGTAAGCCCCTTCAGCTCTTCTGGACCTCCCTCCAGCTCCTCCACTGGGGACCCCATGCCCAGTCCAATAGTTGGTTGCTAGCATCTGCCTCTGTATTTGCAGGCTCTGGCAGGGTCCCTCTGGAGACAACCATTGCATGCTCCTTTTGGTATACACTTCTTGTCGTCCTTAGTAGTATCGGGGTTTGTTGACTGTTTATAGGATGAATCCCCAGGCAGGGTAGTCTCTGGGTGGCCTTTACTTCAGCCCCTGCTCCACACATTGTCTCCCTTATTGCTCCTGTGAGTATTTTGTTCCTTTTCTTAGAGGAACCAAAGCACCCTTACTTAAGTTCTCCTTCTT
>BDUI01009752.1:20402-30929 GCA_002335545.1 Apodemus speciosus | reverse complement strand
TGTGTAGGGTATATATGTTTGTAGGGTGTGTGTGTAGGGTATATATGTTTGTAGGGTGTATGTATATATAGGGTGTGTGTGTAGGGTATGTGTGTAGGGTGTATGTGTGTATAGGGTGTATGTGTGTGTGTGTAGGGTATATGTGTGTGTAGGGTGTGTGAGTAGGGTGTATGTGTGTATAGGGTGTGTGTGTGTGTAGGGTGTATGTGTGTGTGTGTAGGGTGTATGTGTGTGTAGGGTGTGTGTGGGGGTGTATGTGTGTATAGGGTGTGTGTGTGAGTGTGTGTGTAGGGTGTATGTGTGTGTAGGGTTTGTGTGTATAGGGTATGTGTGTGTAGGATGTATGTGTATATAGGGTGTGTGTGTATTGAATAAACCTAATAAGATGAGTACTTAGAACTAACCACTAGCCTTGGTCATATAAAAGTCACAAGTGACTTCAGAACAGGAGAAAATAGATGGTATCGAGCTGAGAGGATACACATTCCCTCAAAGCTAAGGGTGACCTAGATTAGCCCACAAGCAGTTCAACATAAGAATGAGGTTAAGTTTTCCAGAAAATGTGAGGATAAATAACCCTAATGTCAAGTCACTTCCCAGAGCCTCAGTTAATGTAACTCACTTACCACCCTGTGTTAATGCCAGTCATGTTTGAGGCAAAATGGAAATTGTTGGAGACACAGAAATAGCACAAAGATGAATAAATTACATGTGATTTACTCATTTGGGGGCTGGGCTGTGGCTCAGTTGGGAGGGTGCTAGTCCTAGTTTGCATGAAGACCTAGGTTTGATCTCTAGCAGCATATAAACCAGGCATAGTGACATATGAGGCCTGTGGTTCTAGCACTCTGGTGGTTAAGCAAGGGAGATCATAAATTCAAGATTATCCTTGGCCGCATAGCAAGTTCAAAGTCAGTCTTGTCTACATGAAAGCCAGACTCTAGATAGATAGACAGACAGACAGACAGACAGACAGACAGACAGACAGACAGACAGACAGATAAATGAGAGTGAGAGACAGAGACAGAAGGAGAGAAGAGAGAGAGAGAATGAGAGAGAGAGCGAACCCATTGTCTACTTGACAGGATTTGGAGCATTCAGAAGGCACACACACCTCTGATGATATCTGTAGGGGAGTATCCAGAGATACTTAACTCAGTATAGAAACCCACACTGAATGTGAACACCATTCAACTGCCCCAAATTCTTGCCATTATAGCTCTTGGTCCCATGCCTTCCTTGCCTCACACTGTGAACCAAAGGAAGTCCTTTCTGAAGTCGCTTTTGTCAGGTAATGCATCATAACAATAAGCACTAGTAGAGCACACACGGTCACCTTCATCCTCAGATGAGTTCTTTGAGAAATAAGAATAACCACAAGAGGGATTATGTCGCTCCCACTAACTCATCCACCAGCCAGCATTCTTTCCCAGACATATCCTCTCCCGCCCCACCAGAGACTTGGCTTTTCTTAGACAGCAGACTAGGTCCATCCTCCCTTGCTTACTCAGGCCCTCGATCCAGCGAAAATCCTTGTACATCTATTTTTCTCTGCTCTGAAGTCATTCATGACTTCCACACTGCCAAACCCAGTGACCAGTTAGTTCTCAGAGATCCATCCTATTGAATCTGTTTACAGCTCTTAATGCAAACGGATTCCCCATCCTCTTCCTATTGTTATTTACTTGACATTGGAATCTACTCTCTAGATTCTCCTCTCAACTTCAGCAGGTCCTTCTTCTCATTCTTCTTTACCAGTTTCTCCTCACCCATCAAATCTCTGAGTGTTGGTATGCCATAGAAGAGGCCCTTAAGATTCCAAAACAAGTGAAAGAAGTGTAAGCAATGTGCTAACTGCTGGGGAAATGGCAGAAAGGTTACGGTTTTATAGTTGAGCAGGGGATGCCAGGAAACAGCTATAATGAGAGAGGAATGGAGTTTGATGTTGGTCAAGTCTCCTCYGTGGCTTTATGGATGGTGGCTGGGATAGATGCGAGATTCACTGGAGGCAAGAGATAACCCATTACTTGGTCCAAGAAAAGAGCCAGACTTTACAGGATCAGTTGTCATCCCACATGTTGCCATCATAAAAAGTGGGGCTYATCTGCAACCTTTGCATCTAGAAGGTACTCTACCTCATATCTGTTGTCTAAAAATGGATGTGCCTTACCTCTAAGCTCCGTGAACCTTCCTTGGGAATCCAGCATGTTGATGGGTTTTGAATATCTAATCCGGGTACATCCTGAGTGCTTCACATGCTGGTTCTCTGGGACCACACWCTGAGACACTTAGAAAATTTAAGAGAAGACAGATGGCAGACACCCTGGGGCCTCACACAACCAAAAAAAAAAAAAAACCCCAAAAACAAAAAACAAACAAACAAACAAAGGATAAAACTAAAAAATGCAATCCTTCGAAGACCAAAKCTCCTAGAGCAGGCAGAGAAGTGGTCACTTCCTTCTGCCCTTTTAATGGTCTTCTGATGGAGCAGCTAAGGTCTTGGTGATCCAACAGATGAGCTTGAGGTTTATAGATTAGATTGCCCCACATTTCTTCATTCTGAATATTCTTTGAGCTTATTACATTGGCTCAGAATGAACACTCTAAATTTAGACCCAAACTCTTCTGTGTTTCCAAGGGAACTGTAAATTACTTTGTGAACATACATACAACACAGCCAGCAAAATCTGTTTGATGAAGCCTTCCCTTAYACTCRGTGTCAAAGGCATCTCATAAATTGTTGCCTTGCCTAGACTCCTGGACAGTAGCTGACAGCCCAGACAGATTGCCTTTGCTTCTCCACACACCATGTCTGTAGGAGACTCTGAGACTGGGGCTCTGAGCTACTACAGCTCACAGGTCCCCAAAGTYCCACACTGAGCCCATAAGGGGATGTAGGATGCAAAGGARAGTCAAAAATGCTTCATTGCTTATGATGTGCAACCTCACAGGGTGGAGATCTGGCACCCCTCAAAGTTTCACATCTGCCTTGATAGCAAAATTGGAAGAATAAATGGCAAAGAAGGAATAATGAAGTCTGTAAAGTATTTTTTTATGAGGTTAATGGATCACTTGGCACTGAATTCTATTTCACAGAAAGCAGAAATACCAGCRCCCTATGCAATATTGAAATTTACTTATTTGCCATGCAAAGAAGTCAAGACATATTGAGGCTGGGGTTGGTTTTGTGGATATGCAATATTTTTTGTGAACCCAGGCTCTTCCTTTCTTCCCTCCAGTCTTCTTGGTGTGTAATTTCCATTTGCAAATCCTCTGGGAGTCCAAGATGGCCCCTAAAGTTCCAGACATCATACTCATGACTCAGTAGCAACAGGAGGAAGGAGAGTAGAAGGACAAAGTGGGTGCAAATTTCATCTAATCTGCTCCCTATAAGTACGACTTACTCACATTTTCATCCATATTGTTGTCCCTGACTTGATCAGCTGCCCACTCCTAATAAGACATAGTGCAGGCAATGAATGTCCCCACATATTATGTGTGAATGACACAAGGAAAGACGGGAATGAGTCTAGCAGCCTTGGCTCCAATTATGCTACACTCAAGCGAGGAACAGAGAACCCATAACATAACTGTANGTGTCAAAGGCATCTCATAAATTGTTGCCTTGCCTAGACTCCTGGACAGTAGCTGACAGCCCAGACAGATTGCCTTTGCTTCTCCACACACCATGTCTGTAGGAGACTCTGAGACTGGGGCTCTGAGCTACTACAGCTCACAGGTCCCCAAAGTYCCACACTGAGCCCATAAGGGGATGTAGGATGCAAAGGARAGTCAAAAATGCTTCATTGCTTATGATGTGCAACCTCACAGGGTGGAGATCTGGCACCCCTCAAAGTTTCACATCTGCCTTGATAGCAAAATTGGAAGAATAAATGGCAAAGAAGGAATAATGAAGTCTGTAAAGTATTTTTTTATGAGGTTAATGGATCACTTGGCACTGAATTCTATTTCACAGAAAGCAGAAATACCAGCGCCCTATGCAATATTGAAATTTACTTATTTGCCATGCAAAGAAGTCAAGACATATTGAGGCTGGGGTTGGTTTTGTGGATATGCAATATTTTTTGTGAACCCAGGCTCTTCCTTTCTTCCCTCCAGTCTTCTTGGTGTGTAATTTCCATTTGCAAATCCTCTGGGAGTCCAAGATGGCCCCTAAAGTTCCAGACATCATACTCATGACTCAGTAGCAACAGGAGGAAGGAGAGTAGAAGGACAAAGTGGGTGCAAATTTCATCTAATCTGCTCCCTATAAGTACRACTTACTCACATTTTCATCCATATTGTTGTCCCTGACTTGATCAGCTGCCCACTCCTAATAAGACATAGTGCAGGCAATGAATGTCCCCACATATTATGTGTGAATGACACAAGGAAAGACGGGAATGAGTCTAGCAGCCTTGGCTCCAATTGTGCTACACTCAAGCGAGGAACAGAGAACCCATAACATAACTGTGTAATTTAATATGATATACCATTATTATTTTAAAAAGTAAATGATGGTAGCAAACACAGAAAATGTGGACCCTAAAAAATAGAAAAGAAAAAAAAAAGGACTTAGGAGAAAAGAAAAAGAGAATGAAGACAAGGAGAAAAGATTAAAGAAGGGTGGAAAAGACCATGAAGAAATAAGAAAAAAAGGAGACAGAAAGAGAAAGCTACATTAAAGAGGAAAGAAAGTGTTACTGAGGTAACCCAAAATGCTTTAGGTTACCCAAAATGCCAGGTACTTCCTTGTGAATGATATTCRCTATGTGGGTAAGATTTTGCTTTCTTTTTTTAGGGCTGTGTTTGTTTGTTTGTTAGTTTGTTGTTTTGTTTTGTTTTACTCTATGCTTTCCCATCTGTGGGGTTCTCTGTTTCTTATACATTAAAAATATTCCAACTCCTTCTCCTATACTGCCTAGAAAAAAGGATCTATAGTCCTCTATCTTTGGGCCTTCTTGATCATCAACTTTCACCAGRTCAATACTCAAAGACCTTTACCATAAATAAGGTCAGGTGCATCACAAATGTTGACATTGCTGCCAAGTTAAGTGACTCTTTCCAGAACAGCCTCCCTGTGCTAGCCCTCCACCTATGGCACACRGCTCTTGCTTTAAGACACCCAGTCAGCAATCTCARCCCCTCTCCATCTCTTCACATAGGGTTCTCCACCTCTTACCCATGATTACCTCTTGAAACTTGCCCATTGTAGCAAGAATATTTCCAGCCTTAATGAAGCCAYGTGATACTGCCACCATCCACAGCTTCAGAAAGAGCAAGAGAATAGCAGTCTTCTTTGTAAGAGTGGGGACTAGCCAGAAGCAAGCATTTGTTTCCCTCAGCTTTGTGTCCTGGATTTTAGAAACTAGAAAACCATCACGATGGTTACCACTGTCCTATGTGACTCTGCCAGAGCATTGGTTTCTCCTCTTCTGCCTTGACTCTGACTCCACTACAAGAGAATCCACAACCAGAGGAAGCTTTCCTAGCTGTGTGGAGGGAAAGATGCTGTACTGGTTGTTTTTTGTCAAGTTGACACAAACCTAGACATATCTAGAAAGAAGAAATCTTAATTGAGAAAATGCCTCCACAAGATTAGCTGCAGGCAAGCCCGTAGGGCATTTTCTTTATTAATGATTGTGGGGAGAGCCAAATAAACTCTGTCTTCCCCAAGTTGTTCTAGGTCATGGTGTTTTATAGCAACAACAGAAACCAAACTAAGACAGATGGCCACTCCAAACGAGATGATTTTTATTCTGGTGCTTCCTAGAACCTATACCACTGAAGCAATGCTAGTTCAACCCTACGCAGTAGGGAGAGAAGAAAGGAGAATAAAAAGAGTGTGCTGTCTACAGTAAAAGCTTGGGAGTTAAGCTCATGTAGAATAACCTGTGTCCTCCAATCTTTTACATTATCATAACCATTGCTCTCTACAGATGATAGGAAACTAGTACTTATTGTTAAACACAGAAAATAATGTCTACTATTTTTCACCACCACACTTCTGAGATGCAAACCTAAATGGCCTTTAAAATAACAAACCTGTACCAAAAACAGCATCTAGATTCTGATTCTGATGTTTCTTCAGATTCTGATGTCTTTCCCAGTTCATTTTTTCTTCCCTAAAGGTCCATTTGATACAGTCTCTAAATGAAAAGTGGTCTGGAGAATGTCCATGCTCAATGTCATGCAAATGAACATACAGGATGTACACCTTATGGGAACTTCACTCTTCAAATATGTACTCCAATGAGAAAAAGTAGATGATGAGGTTAAATACCTTCCCCAGTCCAGATACATACCTGCAAACTAAGGATTCTCAAATTGGACCCCAGAGAGACTTCAAAATGCTGAGTAGAATTAAAATGAAATTTCTTCTCTTATAAAACAGTATTATTTTTTGTAGCAAGATATGAAAGCAACCTTTATTCTGGTATCCATTTTTTTTCTCTAACAGCATTTCAGTGAGTCTTCTTTAGTATGTGGTAGATATGAAGAAACTTTACCCAAAGATAATGAAAAGGAAGGAGAGAAAAATATTTGAAGGATTTGGGGGGTGAAAACATGACATTCTTCAGGCACAAAGGAATAGCACCAATCAACACAGAGGGGTATRGCTATGTTCTGCAGGATGGCAAACACAGGTCCACTACATCACTACAAGAAGACTACAATACTTTCAACTCTCCAGCTAAGTTTCTTCACCTCCTCACACAATCCCCACACACAATTCTCTAATCCATGATTTGAAGTCTGTGTCCACTGTACACTCCCATTCTTACACGCATATCATAGATGAAGAAACTGAAGCAAGAGAAGTTACCCACCCAGMAACTGCTGGGTTCAAGGGTTCATGGCAATCCAAATCTTGAATCCACTCAGTTAACCACTATGTGAGGGTCACCTCCCATTCTCTGCCTATATTCATTATCTGTCTCTTCATCTACATCTCTGTTCTAAATATGYACTTACATCTATATTTATCTTGCTGATTTACAAACCATGTTTGTATAGTAGGGACTCTGATATTTTCTATAAAGRAATCTATTAAATTTTGTTCAGATTCTTAAATTTATCGAACCCAAGGAAGCCCCGTCAGGTACTTCTTTTATTTTCGTTTGTTTGTTTACTTAGCTTCAATGAAGAACTAGCACTAAAAAGAGTTCTAAAGCATCATGAAAAACAACTTGAGGACTCAACTTTGAAAACTGAAGGGTGGGACTTACAAAAGCCCAGGTTTTAGTTCTACCAGTATAAATGGAGATCACTGAAAATCTAGGGGAGAGTTGTTCATTTCCCRGAAGTAAAATGAATTTAAAGTAAGCTGGTACCTATGGAAAACAATGCATTCTGTCTTTGGGTAACCAGTTAGTTGCTWAAATAACYAATGATGGATGATAGAAGAGAAGAAGATCAAGAATAACCTAAGAGTGTAGTGAGAATTTCCACACACATGAAACGCAGTGGATGATGGAAGAAAAAGCTTGAAATCCTGACAGAAGAGACTTGTGTTTGAATAACATTTTAACAACAGCTTCAAGTTTATCTCTTGTTATACGRCCACTGTGTGATGTTGCTCCTGGTAAGTGTTCAAAAACTATTTGCTGATTTAAGCAAATGTACAATCTTGAGCAATTACTTAACCACCTGGATCCTTAGTTTCCTCAATATAAAACAAAGTTGATTGTAACAATGTCAACTTCCAGGGCTGCTCAGAAAATTAAACCAGATGATGTATTTGTAAGCAAGTTTTAATTTTAAAGGCTGATGTAAATATCAGCTGCTAGTCTTGTCATCATCAACAATAATAATCTTAGTAGCATTTGAAACACAGCCACACTCGTTCCATCATTCCTCTTAGTCATGTCTCCAGTACTTGTACAGAGAATAGGGGATGCTGGCCAGCATGGGCATGCAGGAATACATGAGCTATTCCACAATGCAGAAAGGGGTAAAAGAAAGACTAATAAGAGAGAGGCAACCCCTGACCAAATTAAGCTCCTGGTAGTAAAGATAAGACACCCTCAAAATATCCTTCAGAGAGCCAGTGAGATGGATCATTGAGTAAAGGCACTTGGCNTGATAAATGCTTGGCTCGTCTTCCCAAAATGTCTGCTACAGCCACCCTGCTTCATAACACAGCCCAAGCCCTGCAGGATTATTGGGCACTTAAAGTATGGCATGTYCTTGCTCTGAGTGCAGTAAGAYACYCACCATGTAAAGACAGAATGGCAACAAAAGAAAAATGTCACACTGGTCATTTTTATGTGTACTCTGTACCAAAATATTTTATTCTAACTACATATTTTAGAGGTATAAGATATATTATCAAAATGAATTGTACATGTTCATTTTTACCYACTTAGTTTGGCTCCTGGAGAATTGAAAGTTGCATCTGTGACTCACTTCAGTGGTCTGTACTATATGTTTATTGGACAACATTCTTCTAAAGAAAAGATTTTAAGATTGTGTGATATGTCCAAGAACTACAAAATCAATTTAGTGGATTAAAATATGAATTTTTAAAGAACAGAATAAATAGAAGGAAATTGAATTATGATATTTAGTTAAGGGAAAACTTGTTCTATGAAATTTTGGTTTCAATTAATAATGTTTATGCACATATACATATATATTATTAATATGTCAGATATTACAGATGTGTTAGTATATTACAAAGAAAGTGCATTTTTTTTACAGCCAATAGGCAAAGGTGTTTGAACATCCATTTTCTAAATTATCTGTGATGAGTCAAGGCTTCCTTAGATCAGTGCATTCTCACATAAACGAAAGGGCTTCGGTTTGTGTCTGACTAGGGGGATTTAAATAAAAGCCAAGCTAATGCTGTAGCTTTCAGGTTCAGCCCACAGAAACTATTCTGCTTCCCTTGGGCTTGCATTAAATATCAGCAGAGCTGCTCTTTTCTGTCTTTTAATCCATCTGTGAGTCACRAAAGTACAGGAGCTGGCTCAGGAAACTGCTATAGCACCAACATCCCACCTAGGCAAGCACCTACTGGAGCGCKGGTAGATGATTCAGCAAGCCAGCACAACAGCCCACCATGGAGTTGCCCAGCAAGCATCTCATAAGCAAAGTTGACCTTCAGTTACTAGTTCTATACATGGAGACATTTTTGTTCCTTCAGCTCATATCAGGAAACATTCTTCTGCAGACTATTCTCAATTTCACAGCTCCAAATTCCCTGTCCCTGGGGGTAATTATGTTTTTTAAAAAAATGAGGTGGTTATACCTTTCTGGAAGCTGAGTCTCACTGATCACAGCAGACTCCCAAAAGAGCTTCTATGGAGAGCCAAAGGCCCTGTTTCTAGTTGATGTAGGACCCAGCAGCACTCTGCTAATCCATGATTAAAAACCCCTGCCTTACAGGAGCAGACGCTGAGGTCCTCTAAGACAGTGGTCTTGACCRTACCCTATTGAGGCCACAGAAGTCATGGTCTCCTGAATTGTGACAACTCACTTGCCCTCAATATTGCCTTGGAAAAGTTAACAGTGGGGCCTTCTGTTTCTAGGCACAAGTCTGTACTAATGCAGAATAAACACTAGACTACAAATTTGAGTTCAGAGGCMGTAGGCAATCCMYGGGGAGAAGGACAGCCAACAGGGCTCATTGCTCCTARCTGCCAYTGTCACTGGGAGACATTTTCCTAGTTTGGAAGGACACTTCTTCAGGAACTGAATAACAGGTTTMCCCCAAAATTAATTCTGTTCCCATGCTCATAAATGACCCAAGATGTTTGCATTGTGCTTGCCTGTTAGCAAAAGCTCATTCAAGCCTGAGTCCCACAAAGCACCTGAAAGGACCTTGCCAGATGGGCTCTTGTATTTTTAAGAGTGCATATTTTATGGTGGTCCCTGTGTAAATGCTTAATATCCATTATGTATTAAATGCTTGAAATAACCTTGTGAGCTAAATGCTAAAATTATAAGTGAGAATCCAAAATATACCATTTGCACACAACTATACAGCCAGTACAATTTGACTAGATTTCAAGTCCGTATGGTCCCCAAGCCTCACGCTATGCCAGTGTCTTGTCTCTTTAAGTAGTTTTCATTTAAATGTTTTCAAATATTCTTTTTTAATTAAAATATAATTATAAAACTTCCCCCTCTTCTTTCCTCCTTCCAACTTCTCCCATGTACACCATTTGCTTCCTCTCAAATTAATTACTACTTTTTCTTGATTGTTTATATATATATGGAAGCTGAGTCTCACTGATCATATATATTTGTATGTGGATGTGTAAACATGTCTACCTAAATATATAAATTCAACCTTTTTCATCTGTTTAGTTTCATTTATGTAAATAATTTATATGTGTATTATTTCTGGGCTGATCACTTTTTGTTGGATAACCAATTAGGGGGCTCGTCTCTGGGGAAGACTATTTTTCCTTCCCTCGGGAGCCATTCATAGTTTGTATTCTTTGTCTAGTGCTGGAGCCCTGTGAGATTTCTGCCTTCCATATTAGCAGGAGTTGATGTAGATACATCATTTGTGGCTAG
>BDUI01009751.1:47395-64545 GCA_002335545.1 Apodemus speciosus | reverse complement strand
AGACGCTGGACTGAGGTATGCTGGGTGTTGAGAAACTGATTCTGCTGGCAGCCAGGGTCCAGAGAGTTGGAGAGGCCTCATCTGAAGACCTGACCATGTACTGAAACGCTTTGGATCACACATCCTGGTAGAGGCAATAGTTATGAGAGAAGGGACTAGTCTTGGATACTTTTCTGCTGCTGTGGTAAAATACCCTGACAGAAATAACAGGTAAGGAAGAGACACATCCTTCCATACAGTCCATCCTGGTGGGGAAAGCAAGCCGGCAGGAGCTTAAAGCGGCTGGCCACCTCTCATCCACAGTTGGGAAGAGGAAAGCGACGAATGCCCACGTTACACATACTCCCTTTTTATACTACCCGGGACCCAACCCCGCAGAGTGGTTCCACCCCTCCCTTAGGATGGACTGTCCCATCTCAGTTAAACCAGCCAAGACAGTCCCCCACGGGCATGCTCAGAAGTTAAGCTAGTCTAAAATTCGTATTACATTTATTTTGTGTGTATGTCTGTGGGTGGGTGTGCACTGATGCCGCAGCGCACACGTGGAGGTCAGAGGACAACTTTGCAAAGGTCAGAAGAATTGAACTCGAGTCACCAGGCTTGGCAGCTGGTGCCTTTCCCTTACGCTGGGTGACCTCAACGGCCCCAGACCTGATCTAAGTCGGCTCAAACAGGTGTCTAGGAGGCTTCCAGAACCTGTAAGACTGACAATCATCCCCAACCATCATAGGAACCAGGGATGAATCYGGAATGTCTGGCTTGAGAATTGGTCTGTCCCCTGTAGGCCGCTCCGAACACAACAGCCGGTGAGAGTATCCTAAGTATGAGATCTTGCCATTTCTGCTCAAAACCCTTTTCTTCAATCTTCCTGATGCTAAGGGAAACGCTAGCCTTTTACAGCAGCCGCCAAGGTCCTGTCGGTCTGAGTCTATGCTGTGTCGTTCCACATCTYCACATGCCCTCCTCAGGGGAGAAGAGATGATCACAAGACTTGGAAAGTCCAAGACTTTTACTAGAATCATGAGGCTCCTCTCCAAGCCAGTAAAGCAGCGGGCGAATACTGAGAAAGAGGAGTCTCTGGTGGGGCTGTCTTTGAGCTGTCCAGGGAGCTCTGCCTGCTGGGGAGGGTGTTTTAGTGATGAATCCACCTGAGTCAGCCCTGCCCCTGTAAACAAGCAAGCTGGGCTCACGTGGAGCSTTTTCTTGGGATGTTGTCTGTAGTGAAAAGATGTTGGTTTTTGTCTCATCAACAAAAGACACCACAAGACAATGGCTTTTCCTTTTACCACTTTGATTGCACCTTCTCGCTAAGGCAGCCTGCTCTGGCCTTGTAGACCACCTTTCTGCTCTTCCAAACAGCCAGGTGAACTCTTGCTTAGGACTCATTTCACTTCTGTTTCCTCTCCCTGTGGCATCTTTACCTCAGCGACCACCTGACCACACCTATCACTCCTGGCAAGCCTTTACTCAAATGTTCTCAACGAAGCCCACCATGCTCCTCACACACACACACACACACACACCCTTTAAAACAGCCACAACCTGACACCCCCACTCCAAATCCCCTTTACTGGGGGTTCCTTATCCTTTCCCATCATACTTGGTAACTTCTGACAATTTTGGTAAAGCTTCCCTTCCGTTGTCTGTTTAAGACCTACAAGGACAGGGCATGCACGGGTCTGGTGTATTTACAAATGTATTCCATGCACTTAGATCAACCTGCAAGATGCCCAGTATTTGTTATTGAATGGCATAGAGTCAAGGCTCCCTTGTCTATGTGCCAGCGCAAGTGACAGCCTGGCAGCCCTAGGGAACCTTGGTGGTGACACCGGCACTGGGCCATAGGTCCTAGGTGACGGTAAGGGTGATTGATGGCTTTGATACAGCACTCCCTTAGTCAGTCCCCTGACTCTCAGCTGGAATCTTCAACTGTTTCTCCAGTCCTTCATTTATCTACCTCAGCCCCTCCCTGCTGTGGAACTTGCTTTGAGTTAGATCTGCCAAGTGTGAAAGCTGAAACCAAAGAGGACATCACTAAGCTTTGAGGAGATGCTGAGTGCTTGTCACTGTCACTGCACAAATACTTTCGTGATCTAACTTCTCACCTTACCCTCACCCTGCCCTCCCCCACCCCAAGCACAGGCGTGACTGTGTGAAGATGTGGACTTAGAGAAAGTCCAGAAGCAGGTTGATGGAGCACATTAACTAAGCACAGTACCTCCCTGGAGCACCCGCACCCCTCCCAGAACCTGTTCGGAACACCCCTGTCATCTCTAGGAGCCCAAGTCCCAGTCAGAGAGCAATGGGCTTAACTAAAATCACTAGAGCAAGAGCAAAAGGAGTCAAACTGGCCCAAACGCTCTGTTTTCTGCCACCTTCTTCCCCAAATCAGCAGTGAAGCATCCATTTATCCATTGGCTAAAAAGAGATGTACAAAGGCAAGCACTCCAGCCACTGCTCTGGGGGACCTTGCTTTCTGTAGGATGAGCACAGCAAGAAAAAGAAAAGGGAGGACTCTGGGCTCCTCAGCCTTGGCAAAGGAGCCTTCTCATTAATTCCCCCAGCAGTCCCGGGCGACTCGTGCCCTCCAAAGCCAACCTGGGCATTAGCCTCTAGCTCCAAAGTCCATCAGAACTCCCACACCCCCACCCACACCCCGGGGCTGCTGTTATTCATCAGCAAACAGGGAGGTGGCACACGAAGTCCTCAGCGACAGCAGGGGCCGAAACTGTGCATGGCAACACTTGATCCAATCTCGGGACCCCTAAAAATATCTCAACTACCACATGAAGTCAGAGGCTCTGCCCAGGGGAAAGAAGTCTCAGCATCCATGCCCAGGCACCCACGGGAGAAACAGAGGGCCTTGGACTTCCCCATRTGTGCATTTCTAAGGCGGAGACTAGATAGATTGCCATGAYATCCTAGGGCAAAGCTCAGACCCCGAAGTTGCCAGGCACGGGAAGCTGTGTGAGTCCAGCACCCCCAGCTGCTCCAGCACCCCCAGCTGCTCCAGCACCCCAAGCTGCTCCACCTCGGCTYCTCTCTACTGCTGCTTTTTCACCCCCAGTGGCCCTGAACTAAGCTTGGAAATCAGAGCCTCAACCCTTACCCAATTCCTGAGAGGCTTGGGGAAATCTCGCTCCCTAATCTTTCTGCCGCGTGAGAAGGTAAGCTGGTTTTGAAGCCCAGCGTGCGCCTTAGTCTCTTGCTTCTTCTGTCTGTGCCCTGGGCTGTCCGCATCCCTGCACCTAATGCTCTGAAGGGAAGGCCCTCACTCCTCAGCAAGCATAGGAGTATCTAGGGCTAGGTAAGAAATGAGAAGACCTCCCTCCTTCTCTCACAGTACAGACTGAGCAAAGTCCTGTGATTTCAGGCCGCTAGCCAGGATTCCTAGGGAGAAAGGACATATTACCTCATTCCCGTTCCTCTGGGGGAAATTTACAAGTTAACTTCCAACCCCAGTCTCCAACATCCACAAAGCCAAGAACAGGACCCCGTGGGTACAAGGCACCTCTCCCTTGGTCTCTCATAATCCCTCTGACCTCCACCCTGGGTTGAGTGTGTCCTCTTTCCAAAACCACTTGGACTGTGCGCCTCATCCCTTCAAATCCGTTTTGAGAGCTTGGCAGGCTCCGAGGCCTCTGCTCCCCTGCAAGTGGGAAGGTGTCGTGTTCTTCCTCTCAGAGTCGCCCTGGTGACCTGCCTGCATTCCTCTAGCTCAGGATACAGCCTCACTACAAAAACAGACCCATGACCTCCAATCCCTGGAAGCTTTATCCACCAACAGAACAGAGTGGTTTCCTAAGCCACGGGTCAACTCTAAGTCCTTTAGTATCTGGGGACTCTGTCCAAGGCTTCCTACAGGAGTGTGAAAATTCCCTAAATATGGATTAGTGCAATTACCCCAGAAGACTGGGAAGGAAAATAAGAAGTGAGCACACACACACACACACACACGAGAGAGAGAGAGAGAGAGAGAGAGAGAGAGAGAGAGAGAGAGAGAGGGAGACAGAGACAGAATGACAGAGAGAGAAGGAAAGTCTTGAAAGCAATGAAGGTCAGAGATTATCCTAGTGAGAGTTGGGAAACAGGTGGTATTGGGAATGTCACGGCACCAGCTGAGTGGTGGTGGCTCTGGGTGGGGAGGGGTGACAAAGCCAAAGCTGAAGAATCCCAAGATCCCAGAAGAGTTCCGTATCAGCAGCAGCGCCCCTGCAGCGCCTATTTATTAAGCACTTTATGGGTAGTATTGCCAATCCTTACAAGAACCTTGAAAAACAGGTATTGCTATCTTGATTTACAGGAACAGCCATCGAGACTCTGGGGGCTTCGGGAGCTTGACCAAGGTCACACAGAGTTAAGAGYAGAGGCAGAATCCACGGCCTGATCTGTCTGGATCTGAGCCTGTACTCACGCTTCTATGAGAGAAAGCCCTAGGGCACCCGCACGGGTTATCTAAGTCTCAGTCTCCTGCAGAGTGTCCTCAGTGACCCGAGTCAGGGTCCTTCCCAGAGGGACAGTAGGTGTAGCAGACAGAAGAATTCTCCTTCCTGGGGAGACTGGGGTGGCACAGTGGCTCTCACCTCCCCCGTTCTTGTAGCAGAGATAGGGGAACCTCCAGACGTTGCCTAAGCCAATGATCTCTCCCGCCACTGACAGCACAAACTCCATCTTGTTGTTCCAGTGCTCCCGTTCCAAGGTACCGTCTTCCTCCACCTTCTCCATGACTGGACACACTGGCTTTGTCTCTCCATTACTGGTTGTTCCGGAGACCCTGTTATCCATCCCACCTGGGAAAACAATTGCTCTGTCACTGGTGGGAAGCCCACGGGAAACACCTCCTACCTTCAGAAAATTCCCCGAGGGAGTAAATTCCCTGGAAAAGGACGACTGCCTTGCCTGTCCTCTGACCCGTTCCTCCTTAGCGCCCCTCACTGGCAGAGCAGGGGAGGCGCTCCTGGGACTCCCTGTTCCCTTCACACTCAGGAGAAAGCATTGGCACAGAAGGGTAGACTTGGCTTCCCTGGTTCTCTGAATTCACACAGTATGTGGGTGTCTGCTCTTCCCCGCTTGTTTCTTACAACCAACTGTGGCTCATTAAAAAGCGATTCAATCCCATAATAGGCTGAGACTACCCAGAGGATGACAGTTGACATGCTCTTGAGACCACTGACGTCCCTTGCACGAATTACCCTAAAGAAGTAACTGTGGTCGTGGGGAAAGATCTGATATTAAAAAATGTTGATTGTTTATAACAGCAACAAAAAATTGGAAGGAATATACATGCTAATAGTGGAAGGTAAGGTCATAAGTTATGGTAGATATAGTATGAGCTTCTATACAACCATTGAAGCTATTCCAGGAAGATGTATATTGAAACAAAAGGGTGGTCATGCTGTAGGAAGTGAGATTAGTGTGTGCAGAATGATTGGGCTTGGCAGTCACTTTACACAAGAGTTACATGCATTGAAAGATTGGGACAGACACCAAGATGTTTTTTTCTTAGTGACTGCGTCATAGGGATGTTTTCCTTATCTTTGTCTTTACCGTTTTGTTCAAAGAAATGTCTTCTGAGGGATGTTGGATGGAACCCAGAACCGGACTGGGAGAACTGAGTTGTCTAGGAACTCATTCCTTTCTCTTCCATTTCTTGCTGAATCAACATACATGGGAAAAAGCCTCTCCCTCCCTCCATCCCTAGCCCCCCCCTCCCGTCTCCCTCTCTCCCGACTCCCTCTCTCCCGTCTCCCTCTCTCCTACCTACTCTCTTTTCTCCTCCCTCTCTTGCTCCTTTCATCCAAGATGATGACAGGAAAAGGAAGTCCTACCTTCAACTTCTTACATCAGAAACGCCCTATCCTAGACTGATGTCAGGGAGACSGAGGATAAATTCGGATGTGATTTAAACTTAATGACCATGCATTGCACACACGTTCATTTAATTCCTACACCAACCCTGTCATTGTTGAGAAAATGACTGTCCTAGAATACCTGCAGCTGCCGCTCTGTTCAGAAGTCACTGTTGCCACCCAGGTAGTAAGTCGGATGGAGACTTGAAGTCACTCTGCACTTCCTGTATCTTTCGGTTCTACCCGTGAGCTCGTGTTCACTGCCTTGGTTTATCAACACATTTGATRTCAGTGTTTCTAGTGACTCCTTCTTGGTGTTTTATGTAGTGGCCCTCCTGTTTTGTTTTAGTGGCCTCTTTGTTTTAGTTTTTGGTGGTGGTGGTTAGTTTGTTTTGAGACAAGGTCTATAGCCCAGCTTGTCCAAGGACTTGATATCTAACATAAACTCAAAGTGACTCCCTGCCTCAGCTCCCCGAGTGCTCAGACTATGTACCTGAGACACTGTGGGTGACTTAGAGTGGCCTCTGTAGAGAACTAAGCAGGTGGGCTTCCTCCGAACCCCCAAACACGTTCAGATTGTGGAACCTTCTCATCAGAAACCCCTCCAAGCCACAGGCTTAGCTTAGTCTCTGCCTGCCACTCTAGGGACCAGAAGAGCCAAGCCAAAAAAGGCAAGGAGTGGAAGACACCTCTAATTATTTGACAAGCTGGAAAGCGGGATCCAAATTAGCTGTGGACAAGAAGGTGAAGCTTCCAGCAATGGAGTAGGGGACCTTGTTTCTCACCTGACTGAACTGGTGGTCTTCCTGGCATGCAGATCCTGGCCTCCCTGACTAACTTACCATCACAGGGATGTCTTCCTGTGAGGCAAAGCATCCCACTTGGCCTCAGCCCCCTCCCAGCAACCAAGCCATAGCCCTCTGCCTCTCAGGAGCAGGGGAAAGAGCACGGGCTCAGGCATGCCGGCTTCGGACAGACGGCAGTTGTTCCTAGCACCCCTGCCTGACCCCTGAGGTTAATGAGTAACGCAGCCTTAGTTTGCTGGTCTGTGACAGTGGGAACATTGGTGAAGACTCGGCCGTGAGGCTTGAGTGGAGAGATGAATTCTATGTTCACACTGAAACTCAGCGATTCTCCTCTCCAATTAGGATTYTCCACCCCTCCTCCTGTCACCCTTGAGTCATGAGCCACCCCTTTCAGAACGTCAAGAGAATAGCAGAAAGCGCTTGCACCTGCACACCCAAGAGCCAACCAAGAACACTGTCCAGGGGACACCATGGTTGTAAATCCATGGATCCCACCAAACCTACATTCCAAGGCCCAGAAACAGGAAAAAGAGAGAAAGAGCAGAGATTATTCCGAACCTTGGTGATGTTTCTGCCTGAAGTCCTGTCCGAGAATTCTCCAGGGGGCCAGGGAAGGGGCTGGCTATTTAAAGCCAGGCTGGAGACCGCCCTGTTGCAGCCTGTAATCCTAAACTTGACCCGGCCCACATTCCGCCTCCTGCCTTCCCCTCCCACGCTCTCCCCTCCCCTCGGCCACCAGGCAATCTGCACATGAGTGATTTCCTGGCCCGGGGACAGTGTACACCCTGGCAGTTCAGCCAGTCGCTTGTGACTTTACTACAGCATGCTGTCTTGCCGGCCCTTCCCCCTGACACTCTGGGATCTCTGTAAAGGGATCAGCAAGTTCTACTGTCTTCTCACAACTCAAGGACTCCTGGGAAGCAGTCAGTAGTTGGTGCTTATTTGATGAGGTGCTATTCCGATTAATTTAAAAGTATACCAACCTTATCGGGTTCCAAATGGCATTCTGGAAGGGACGATGATTTGGGAAAACAATAACAACACATTAAGATTACTGAACTGTGAGAAATCAGTAAAACATCCAACATGCACACAGACACAGCCACCCACGCACATATGTGCACACACAATATTGAAACGTCCGAAAAAGGTTTCTGAGTTTATAGTGGTTGCACTCAGAATAGAAGTGGGTTAGGAAATGGTAGCAAAGGAGAGTTTCTCTTCTTTTTTGAAGCTCCAGTGTTGTTTGAATTCTTTGACAATGTGTGAGAACTTTTTTTTTAAGCTGCAATCAATGAAATGCCAAGGTTTTAAAAGAAAGTATTCAGGGAGGATTTGGCAATGTGAGGCAGACAACCAGTCACAGGACTTTCTTTCCAGGCAGGGATGACCCACGGAGATGACCGGCTGTTCCTTCAGCTGTGAGTCCCAAGACTAGAGCGCAGCCTTGGGTCCACCACCTGCTGCAGGGTCGTGCAGGGGGACACTCTGTAAGCTTTGGTGGCCAGCAGCACGGGCCAAGCACTGCATCTGTCACTCTGGAGCTTGGAGTTTTGAGCAAAGCATTCAGCTTCCRAAACTCTCATTCTCAGAACTATAAAATGGAGACAATGTTGCTTACCTTGGAAAGTTGTGTGAGATTTCAGGAGAGAATGGATCTGATAATGTAGCGAGTTCATGAATAATTACTGACGCTGTTAAAGAATTGTTCGCAATGAGTTTCATGGAGACTCTTTTGTTTTTTTAATAAAAGATTGTATTTTTCTACTTTTATTTACGTGTATATGACTGTGTATGTGTTCATCTATGTGGGTGCCTTTGGAGGGCAGGAGAGGGTGTCTGATCCCCTAAAGCTGGACTCCCAAGCAGAAGTGGGCCGGCTAGTGAGAGTGCTAGGACCCCCAGGTCCCCTGGAAGGGCAACTTAGAGTTCTCAACCACTGAGCCACCTCTCCAGACCCGGGAAATTATTCTTGTGTTTCAGCAGCCTCTTTTCTTCTTCCTTCCTTCCTAACCATCCATCTGTCTCATCTTACGGTGTAAAGAAAAAGATTAAAAGGGTTCTCAAAGAGAGGCTGCAAATTGGTGCTAAAAGCCCAAAGCAATGTGATTAACTTCTTTGCCTTATGCCAAGTGGTACCCACTAGCAGCCTACAACCTGATCTACTAAGTATGAATGTTGCAATTTGTACTCTCTAATTACCAGGTAGGTAAGTACTTAGGGCACTGAGACCCAAATCAGTGCCCTAAGACGTCTGGGTACCACATAGCCTTCAGCAGTGTTGCCCGGGTCTCTGAGACCTCACACATGCAATGATGTGATTTTGTCTGCAGGAAACACTCCCGGAGATCAGAGCATCCTTAGTGTCATCTTCTGTTGCTCTGGAGTTGCTCTGACATGGGGGAATGCTGATTCTTCAGTTTCTACATAACTGCTGCTTCAAGGCCTCTTTGATTGCTCTTTTATTCCTTTCCAAATGTTTGAGATCCTTGGGTTCCTTCTTCTATGCTGTCCTGATTGATATTTGTCCCTGCTCAGCCAAGTGATGAAGAGGTAGTTTTAGGACCATTGGTAGAACTGTCAGTGACAGTTCAGGCTGCCCGATCTGGAGTGTGTCATATCAATCACACGGGACAACCCTTGCTTTCCCAACACTTAGGTATCCAGGGACGAGACCAAGGATCAGGCACTGTCAGAACGAGTGTTTACAAGTTCTCACTCAGCAGGAGGATTAGAGGAGTCTCTAGGGACTGCTAGCAAGAAAAAAATGAACATTAAGCAGAAGCGGACAAAGCAAAATGAGCATGGGTAGTGGCTGGCACCAAGTCGGTTCTGGGCACATTTAAATGTCGGTGTGTCGTGACACGTTCTCCCAAGTATTTTCTGCCTCCACTGGGAACAGAGCAGGGACAGAGGAATCTTCAGAGGTGCATGACCCGTTTCCACCTCTGAGTGCCAAGGATACAGCAGAGGGAACCTCAGACCCTTTCCTGCTCACACATGGGCAACCTGAGTCCTTTTCAAATACGACACTAATGGGAAGAACAGAGCAGGAAAGTTTCCTCAAGCAATACCTGATGACAGCTTGCTGGGATGGTAAGAATCCGAGAAACAAAATACATACTGGTAACAGTAGATTGTGACCACAGGGTAAAATTCACTCGTGTTTGTGGTCCTATAAATAATAAAGTAAGTAAGTGAATGGGGGACAAAATACACCTATTCCCTAAAACAGAATTCCAGTTAGCAATTGTAGAAGGAAAGACGGAAATAGGAAACCACCATTGGACAGACAACTTTAATAACCACTGCACCAGTTAAATCTGTGAATAAGGGCTGGAGAGGTGGCTCAGTGGTTAGGAGCACTGACGGCTCTTCCTAAGGTCCTGAGTTCAAATCCCAGCAACCACATGGTGGCTCACAACCATCCGTAATGAGATCCGATGCCCTCTTCTGGTGTGTCTGAAGACAGCTACAGTGTACTTAGATATAATAATAAATAAATCTTTAAAAAGTTCTGTGAATAGAAGTTGGAGGAAGACCAGAATTTTCATAGTTTCTAAGTATCTTCTCCCCCCAAATATTTATTCACTACAAAGGGGAAGATGCAACTTCATGGTAGAAAGGGCAGGGAGAATACTTAGTGGCCAAGTGCAGCACCCAGTCACAGAACACACCGGTACCATTCACTTCCTGAAACGTGTATGAAGAGTCACTCATGCAGGCACAATACACCACTACTCTTGCCAATAATCCTATTTGATCCTGAGAGAGCAGAACACAGCCCGAAGCAAAGGACGAACAACAAACAACTCTTCTGTATCCCATCACATCTGTGCTGATTACTGTAGACTGTGAACTGGAAGCATCCCTGTGAGAAACCTAGAGCAGGCTCACCAGGGGTAGGAGAACCAACCCTGGATGTAAGCTGGAGTCCCGGGCTGACTGAAAAGGAGGCCGGTGAAGAAGCACTTCCTTGTGCCTCCCTCTGCTTCTGAAGTGCAGATACAATGCAGTCAGCTGCTTCACCCTTGACCTTCCTGCATAAGGGGCTGTCTCCTCAGACTGGGTCAAAAATAAACCTTTCCTCAGGTTGCTTTTGTATTTTTGCTGCAGCTCCAAGATGAGTAATTAGTCTAGTGTTCAGGTCATGGAGGATGAGAAAAGATACACAGGCAAGTTCAGGATACAGGAGACTAGAGAAAAGCTAAATACATGCTGGAATTGTGAATTGGAGTGTAGATAGGATCCCGGACTAGAAAGGTTCATCAACATAAAAATCAGTGGAATTTAAGTGAGATAGATCATTAGCTTAATAACTACTTTACCAATATTAATCTCTCATTTGTTGACAATTGTATAATGCTTATATCAGCAGAAACTGAGCACAAAATGTATGAAGGGTTTTTTGTTTGTTTGTTTGTTTGGTTTGGTTTTTACAACTTTTAAATCTTAGGTTAGTTTAAAATTTAAGGGGTGTGAGCTAAGATAGTTTCACTCTTTGGCTATAGCAATCCCAATGTGTGACTGGAGTGAACAAATTCTGGGATATTAGACACAGAACCCACAGGTGCCACTGAAATTTTTTGTGAATTTTCTACGCGTTGTGTCTAGATTACAGATAGGATTAACTTAAATTCTATCAACAAAAGATCTCAAAGAATCAAAATTCATGAAAAATATATTACTATCACGAATTGTCACTACTATTGCTCACAGAGTACTTCCAGTGCGCAGGGCACTGTGTCACGTGACATGAGCATCCTACTCCATCCCTTTCCACAGCAATTACTCTTAGGACCAAGCTAGGCATGGTGGATGATGGTTTATCGGGGGCAAGGCATTGAGTGACACACTCAAGCTCACATAACTAGTGAGTGGTGACAGCCAGGATTTGAACTCAGGTCTGTGGGTCTAATAAACATTGTTTATAACTACCAGGCCACCCTTTAACTCTATGGTGGTAAAGGGGAAAGAGAGGCCAAATCCAAGCTTTGTGTTTACTTTGTGAAAGAGATTAATACATAARATGCCAAGAAAAATGTCCCTGGGCCTAGCGAGATGGCTTAATGGCTAAGAACACTCTTTGCTCTTCCCGAATTCCGGAGTCTGAGACTGAGTACCCAGCACCCACATCGAGAGCGTCCGTTCAAGAGGTACACCTTCTTCCGGCCTCCTCAGGACTTCATCACATGTACATACACATGCATGTAAATAAAAAGTAAGTTGTCTTTTAAGAAGGAGGAAGAAGAGTGGGGGGGTGCAGGTGCTGAAGAGATGGCGCAGTGGTTAAGAGCACTGRCTGCTCGTCCAAAGGTCCTGAGTTCAATTCCCAGCAACTACTTGGTGGCTCACAACCATCTGTAGTGGGATCTGATDCCCTCTTCTGGTGTGTCTGAAGACAGCGACAGTGTAACTCAAATACATAAAAAAAAGGAGGAGGAGAAGAAATTAAAATATTTCCTTTGCTGGAAATTTCACTAGGACTTGAAGAAYAGTTTGCAAACCTCATTGGAGGGCAAGATGGCTTAGTGAGTAAAGGAGCTTGCTGCCAAGCTTGACTACCTCGATTCAGTCCCTGGAAGCCACAAGGAGGAAGGAGAGAAATGACTCCCACAGGCTGCTCTCTGACCTCCACACCCCTATTCTGGTGCATGCATGTGTGCTCACGTGCACACGCACACACACACACGAGAGGGGGGGGAGTAAAGACAGTCAGAGACAAAGAATAAATAAATAAATAAATAAATAAATAAATAAATAAATAAATAAATAAAATTTCAAAGTTTAGATCTCWTTAGAAACGCCTTTGCTGTCCACACCTTCTGCAAGCTCCTCCTACCACCCTACCTTCCCTAGGGAGAGAGGAAAGCCATACAGATGCTTGTCCTTCCTGGTGCAAATGCCTGAAGCACAGCCTGTTCACCTACTGGTCTCACTGCTGGTCTCTGGCACAAGAACACCGACACAACATGTCTTGTGTGAGGAGACCAGGATGGGTGAGWGCAATGTGATTGTGTTCCTCTCTGGTTTCCTTCCCCTGGACTTAGAACGGTCAGTAGGGAGGTGTGGGGTGGGGGGCACTAGCAGGAATTTATCACAGGATGGGTTTATGTGGGGGGACTCTGGATCAGAGCTTTGCTCTAGTGAATGCTGTGGGGAAGCAGGGCTTGTTGTATAGCTGGGGCTTCTTAATGGATCTTCTGGGAGGAAGAATGAAGGAAAACTGAAACGTGATGAAGAAGTAGCCRTCACTTATGCTGGTCGTGAGTGTGTGTGAGAGTGTGTGTGTCTGTGTGTATCTATATGTGCATGTGTGTATGTGTATGTCTGTGTGTACGTGTGTGTATGTATGCCTGCATGTGTCTATGTCTTACCCCTCTCTCTGCTCTGGTTAAGCTTGCCCTCTGCTCCCCTCTTGTCTCACATGCCATTACTCCTTCACTGAAACAACAAAATTCTAGTCCAGCCTAACATGATTGGACTGTTTCCTCATAATTCTTACATAAAACCAAGTGATTCTAATTCTCAGAATCACATCACAAAGAGCTCACTACGAGTCTAGAAGAAGCCCTGTTTCTGTTTTCTCGAAAGCCCCACAGGATCCTACAAGTCCAGCCCCAGTAGTTACGCTGGACTTTTCACGTGACCGTGCCTGTCCCCATACTTTGCCTGCCTTGTGTCAAATCTTAGTTTCTAGTCACTTGATTTTATGGAAGAATTATGAGGAAACGGTCCAGTAATTGAGGCTGGACTAGAATCTGGGGCAATTGGTGCTGGATAGCTGGAGCTAAGAAATTAGCAGTGATTAAGAAGAGACCAGCATCATTGCGGTGTAATCGTCTGGGAAGTGTTTTCTGCGTGCAGAAAGAAGCTGTGTTCCTGAGATGGAGGTCTGCTTAGTTAAGGTTTCCATTGCTGTAAAGAGACACCATCATGGTGTGAAACATGGTGGCAGACTTCGGAACAAAGTGTAGAACTCTCAGCCCCCTCCCCCCCAGCACCATGCCTTCTGGACGCTGCCGTGCTTCCCACCATGATGATAATGGACTGAACCTCAGAACAATAAACCAGCCCAAATTAAATATTGTCCTTTATAAGAATTGCCTTGGTCATGGTGTCTCCTTACAGCAATGGAAACCCTAACTATATACATTATATGCAATCCATATATGACTTTATAGTTTGGACCACAACTCAAGGATTTTGTTAAGCATCTCTAGGGTGAGACCCAGGGGGACACCCTTTTAAGACCCCACAAATAATCTCAGTACACAACCCAGGCTGAGAACCACTGGCCCCAAAGAATGTCAGCACCTCAAAGCCTGCCTCTGAAGAACCCAAGACTCAACCATGCAATTAACACCACAAGCCACTTGGTGACTGTTGTGATTTGATCTTAAATGTCCTCCAAAACCCACGTGTTAACAGCTTGGTTCCCACTCTGGCATTAATGATGGGTAATGTGGCCCAGTCAGAAGGAGCTGGGTCAGTGAAGGCATGTCAGTGAAGGGGCTCTGATGGCCCTTTGTTCCTGTCTTTTTGCTTCCTGGCTGACGGAGGTGAGAAAGTTGCACCACAATGCAAATTCCTCCAGTATGTCCCGCTTCGACACAGGCTCAAAGCAGCAGGGCTAAMGGATCATGCGCTGGGGTCCCTGAAGCCGTGGGTCACATTAAACCTTTCTGCCTTTTTGGTTGTTTATCTTGGGTATTTCATTACAGTAATAGAAGGCTAACGAACCATTCCCTATAAGCGACAAAATCTTCACCAAATGTCCGATTGTCACCAGTGTCCTTCAGTTCTCAATCTCATCTGCCCATCAGAAGCTCCTGAGAAGTGCTGAATGCATTGCTGATATTTGCACTCCCAAAGAACCTGAGGTAACTGTATGTTGCAGCTTGATTTTTTTAAAGCAAAAACAAAAAACAAACAAACAAGCCTGCTATCTCTAATGGACAGCTCAGTCTGAAAACCTCTGAAGCCCGAATCTCACTACTGTTAACTAATTTCTCATTCTGTCCACTGGAGGACGACCTAAGGTTGGATTTTTTCAAAGCCACCTCAGCCATTTCTTCTCCAAGATAAACACCCACCTCCTTTCTCCTTCCTTCTGTGCTCTCTCTCGCCATCACCACCATTTCTGCTGYTTGTCTCTGCGTGATCTCCAGGTTCCGAACATCCCCTGTCCATCTCTGGCCTCTAAAATTTCCTCAAAGCTGTTCCATTCCTCATTCTCATTGCTGGTTTAGAGGAAGCTGATTTCATGGTCTCTGTCAGTCAAGAAATCCAGCAAGGAAACCAGTGTAGTGGTACATGCCTGTAACCCCAGCCGCGAGGAAGCTAAGAGCGGGTATCATGAGTCCCTGGCCAGCCTGAGCTATTCACCTAGAACTTGTCTCGAAAGAGAGAGAGAGAGAGAGAGAGAGAGAGAGAGAGAGAGANTTTTATTTAGTCTTGAGTAACAACCTAGAGAGGCTGGCTCAATCCATCCCCATTTCACAGTGAGAAACTGAGCTTTGGAAAGGACCAGGAAGCTGCCTGGGAACCGACTGAGAATCCGGATCCAGCAGGTTCTTCCACTCAGGCAGCAGGAGCAAAGTGGAGTGAGCACGACAGAGCTCGAGCTTTGGGGCCCTTCGCTTGCGCGGACACCTTCCAGCCCCGTGCTTGCGCGGAGTCCCGTGCCTGGTGTTTAATTCGTAGGTTTGYGCTCTTTTCCATAAAGAGGGTGTCCATCAATTATTTGATTTCAGGGCCTACTAAACTTCATTCCAACATTGAACTCACTTTCTCAAGGCTAGCATACTATCTTATTTAGAAGTCCAGTCTGAATATTTTCCTTCGACCATGAACTCAAGGATTCTCCCGTAGCTTTCCGGGATGCTGCTTCGTAGACAGTGCAGGCTGTGGTCCCTGCTTTAGTCTTTGGAACACGGTTCCCTTGCCCTCTTCTCCACCTCCCTCTGAACCGCCCGGTTCCTTTGGGCTGTGACTGTGGGCTTTCTCTCACCCTGGTAACAAGCCTGTTGGAGTTTGGTTTTGCCCTGAAGCGTGTCTGTCCATTCTGGTCTTCAGTTGACATCCTTCTGCTCCTGCTGGTTTTTCCAGTTCTAGTGCTGGGCCCAGTTCCACTCTGCAGACAACAAAGTGATGCCGTTGCTGCTCAGGGAAGGGATGACTTGAAAAGAAAAAAGAAAGAGGGAACAGAAGAGATCTCCGTTTGTAGCTTTTTCTACCGCCATCCATTTTCAGCCATAAACAGTTCCTAACATTATCTTTTGTCTATGATTCTTTCTCTCCATCTTGACCTAGTATTGGGAATTCTGTTTCTTAGCTTGGGACTTTTAAATGGAAAGCATGTTGATTTAAAGTTTACAACACACTGTTATGGGATATTGTTGGGGATTGACCTGTTGCTATGTRTGCAAATGCTAAACTGTGAACCCCCCAGACCGTCCAGATGAGTGTGTCCTCACATRCACTGGTCTTTGTTCAGCAAACCCTGCTCTGCAATGTAAAGCTACTGGTTATTAAAAGGCTAGAACGTGTGACTGGGCGGTAGAGAGAGAAAGGTGGAGCTTGAGGATTAAGTGRCAGGGTCTCAGAAGAAACCAGGGGGGGRKGGAAGAAGAGSCAGAGAGAGGAGGAGGCCGCYGTGAGGCCAGATGGATCATGAGCATGTGACCAAGACAAATRCACCCTGAGGACAGGCTGGTGGAGAAATGCACCCCAGGGGAGACTCGAACAGCAATTAACTGAGGRGGAATGGTTTGGATATAAGTGAGCACAGCATAGAATCTGGCCAATCTAGGCTTACAGCTTGCAAATAAAATACCAGGGCTTTGTGTCTTTCCTTTGAGCTAGCTAGGATAAATAATTTTTAAATTTTTACAGGATATATGTGTGGATATAGTAAGATGATTACTAGAGTAAAGATTAACATAGCTACACTCTCGTACTTTTATATTTTGTATGTATAAAATGTCTTCCTTAAAAAAAAAAAGTTCCAATCTTCTGTAGAGGAAGCAGGTGCAACATTAGAAAACACAGCAAAAAAAGAAATTAAATACCTTGGATTTAGAGTGAGCTAAAGCACTACCCCCCCAGGAGGGGGCCATCCATTTGCGTCTCCTACAGCCGCAGTACCTCCCACACAGCTGCAGCCATCTCCCGGGTGAGAAACGCACTGCTCAGCAAACAAATATTTACCACGCAATGGTGGCTTAATTAGTCATACTGGAAACAAACAGAATGAAAGTGGGTGACTTATATACGCAATTTCCCAGACACACTTTTCATCCAGGTATGGCGTATCTTCCTGTGGCTGGATAGCATACRTTCCTCTGAGTAACAGGAGCATGGAAAGATTGATGCGTTTGGGGTACCTAGCCTTGGGTACCTTAGGAGTAAGATCTAAGGCATGACTTAGGAGATAGGGATTAATTCACAAATTTAGGAAAGGTAAAGTATTAAGCATGATCCTAGGGGAGAA
>BDUI01009750.1:13383-35188 GCA_002335545.1 Apodemus speciosus | reverse complement strand
TATAAAAGTTTGTTTTAAAAATTGAAATATTTTATATGGAGAGAGAAGTATATTGTGAATATGTAAATGTAGCACATGAATATAGTAACTCGGAGCAAAAGTTCAAATGCYGAGGCAAAACTTTTGCAAGATACTTGAAGGAACAAAGGACAATAAGGTCCAAAGGTCTTTGTTATGAACTGCAGAGGAATTCTGAAAGCCTGAGACCTGGTTAAGGACTCAGTCTCACTGTAAGAATTGTCATTGAAGTCTTGGTGAGAGAATATTAGTGATTYGCTGCTGTGACRGAGAACAGAGCATAGCAGAAGAGATACRGTGATAAGCATACATCAGCGAGATTGTTAGTTTTGTTCCAGACCAATGCAACAAAACAACGATCACAACATGAAATGAGTCAAAATTTTTTTTGGTTCCCCAGGAACCAAATGTATACTACATTTACACAGTACCATTGTGCAATAACATTCTTTTTTAAAAGTATATGCCAYGATAAAAATTTAAAAATACTTTATTGCTAGAAAATAGCAATAGCGTCCTGAGCCCTCATGAGTCATACTCTCAGTGGGAGGAGCACTCCTTGACTGCTCATTAACGGGTGGGTTGCTGAGGTTTAGGGAAGGGGTAATATAACCAACTCTAAAAGCAAAAAACAATGAAGATTGCCTTATCAGTTGACACTTAGGTRAAAGATCACTGTCATATGGAAGCTGTAGCAATTKKTGCTTATTGGACTGTCCCARAATTATACTAAGCCCTCTCAAAACTCTGCCATCCGTTCTGCTGGCTCCCCTTCCCACCCATAATGGCTTGAGCAGCCTGTGATAGCAATCTAGGGATCCTGAGAAGGGACAGCAGGGAATGGCTGGGAGCTGAAGAGACCTCAGGCAGTGGTGAGCACAGTGAAGTAGACTCTTGGGAGGCAGCTCCAGTGAGACAGCTCGTTTAATGAGGGGAGCAAGGGCTCCTTAATCTGGGGTTCCATAGAGGCTTTGGGGGTAAGTATATATCATTGGCAGGGGTCACAGTGCTGGGGATGCCACAGTGCATAAGGAGGAATTCCTGGTGCTGCCAGATGACTTTATAAAGGGAGAGGAAGTTTAACCGGCTCCTGGGCTCCTGGGCTACATGACATCTCATGGGCAAATGTGGGGGCACAGGGCTATGTGACCTGGGACATGCAGGCCCAAAGCAGGGTGGGGAGCCATCCTAGTCCTGCTGATCTTAGAATAGATTTCTGGGGTTTGGACATACCTCAACCCCAATCTTGCTCCAAGCCTGCTCTACCCCAAATCCCATGGCTCCCTGGCCTCATGCATTATCAGCTGTATTGATGAATATTCTGAATTCTATGTTGTTATTTGAATAGTGTTTGCTGTGTCTTCATCTAGATTGGTTTCCATCACTAGAAACTCTTTGCCCTTCTGTAAGAATTACTCAGTCATTAAAGTTTTATGATGAAACTCTAGTCACTTAGTCACATATTGAGATTGCATTACCAGTTCTAACATGAAATTTAAGAATCCTGGTTTGACATGCCTTTCTTATTACCTATACTTATTTCCAACTTTTAACTTAAACTGGTAAGTGTCTGCAAGACACTTGTTTCACTTGAGCCCTTGGATCCATTGTAAGATTATTGTTTGACCTAATTTCAGGATTGTTGGATCCCAGGAATGGGCGGAAATGGAGAACAAGAAGTTAGTGAATCAGTCAGAACATGAAGAACCTTTATTGAGTTCACGGCCTCATACAGGAGTGTTTCATGGAGTCCCAAAACAATGCTAATACTGAAAGCAAAGGTCACTGATTACAGATCAYCATAATATGTAATAACAATGAGTCAGGCCTGTAACCCTATCTGTTTGGAATGCAAGACAGCTGGATTTCAAGTTCAAGACATAGAAGGAGTTCAGGCCAGCCTGAACTTCTTAGTTAAACTATCTCAGAATAAGTGAAAGTCTTGCCTGGCATGCATAAGACCTACAGCTAGGTTCCTAGCACTGCTCCTGCAATTTTAGTGCCCCAGAATTGGGCACATTGCTAAACTGTGACAGTGATTAAAAAGTGAGCAGGTGCTTTTGAAAAAATAGACTTGTTCAGTATAGAACTGTCACAGCCTTCAATTTATCAGGAATACAAAATGTCTGGAAAGGCAATAATACAAGATACACCTGTGTCTACAGAAAGCAAAAATAACTTCTACAAGGGGTAAATACTTGTATAGTACCCATATGAGAAGAACATGATATAATTATAATATCTACAAAATTTGGAGTAGAAAAGTATACTGTATCAAGTTGTACTTTCTCTGTGAAATCAATAGCAGGCATTCTTGAGCCTGCAGGAATTCCAGTTGTAGTACCAGTTGGCACTGGCACAGTTAGTTGCTGAGTTCTGGCTGATAACATGTGACAGGAGTGAGAAAAGCTCTGATAAAAGACTGCTGATGAACTTGGAGTCCACTCTCATATAGATCTAAGCAATGGAACAATTACAGTTCAAACACCAAATAAAACTAATAAAGTTGAGTGTGAGCATAGTAAATATATGGATGTCCATGTTTATCACAGCAAAAACATGCTACCTGAAATTCAAATACAGAAAACAAAACTATGTTTTTGATAATTTCCTCTATCTTCAAAAGGATCATTTATTTAAAGATTGTTCTAARTATTTAACTTCTTTAGATTAATTTCATTTTCTCTTTTCTTATAAGTTCAAAGAAATAGAATTCACAATGTTAAATCTTTGAAATTGTATGACCAGTGTGATCTCAATTCTTTAAAACTGTAACAAAGCGGTTAAGTCAGAATTCTTAATTCAGTTTGCTAGTATGGCATACAATGCTATGATCTGTCTGCATTCATCTGCAAAATGCAAATAAGTTAACCAGTTTATCCATATAAAGCTCTTACCACATTTTTGCACTTACTCGTGTGTGCGTTCACACACTCATGTGCACCATGCCCTAGACGTGGGGGTCAAAGGACAATGTGCAAGAGTCGGTTCCCCTCTTCCATCATGCAGGTCTCTGGAATTCAACACTGGTTGCCAGGCTTGGCAGCAACTACTTTACTCACTGAGCCATTTTGCCTTCCTCTATATGAAGTTATTATTTAATATTTCTGACATCTTTGCCACAGTTATCTTTTATCTCCTGCTATTCATAGTTATAGATCTTACCAAATGTTCATTCTTACCAAATGTTAATAGTGATTATTTTTGAGTAGTGAGCATTGGGTTGTTTCCTCCTTTATACAAATCTTTCTTGGTTGAATTGTTTTCTTCACGACAACAATACAAAGCCTTTCTTTAAAATCCAAATGATTTTTAATTTTCTGAATCCTTTTTGGCATCTGAGGTCACTGTTTACAAGCCTTAAGATCTGTATTTTTAAAATGTTCCTCACGCAATTCTCATGATATATGGGGCTTAGAAAGCACTTGAAATAGATAACTCTTCCATCTAAGCAAGCATGTTGCCCATAATTAATGTGTAACATGGCTGAGTGATGTCTTCTTCCAGTCCAGTCCATGCAGTATGACTGAAGAATTTGAAGGTGGATATGCACTTATCAGAAATCCAACTGGGCTTTGGTGATACATTCACCTTCACAAGATGACTGCTTAGTGTAGGAACAGGAGAAGAGGAGTTCACAGGTAGTCATAAAGGCAGGAGTCCTTGAAATAGGAACGGGTTACAGCAGGGAGGGGCCTTCTCATGCTCCGACTCAGCTCCGAGAAGAGGAAGTGTGGATGGCAGCAGCAGACAGCGTCCCAAAGTATTTTAAAACGAAACACATTATAAAACAGCCAGTGTTTTTCTGCATTTCTCCTAGAAAGATGCCAACTTTGAGTTTTGCTTAGTGCTCTTGCCACCTCAACTGTTTATTTTCTAGATCAGTATAGTCAGCTTTCTATATCCATGCATTCCATATCCATAAATTGAGCCAAAGATAGATTAAATCTATTGGAGAAGTGCATGTGTAGTAAATATATACAGTCGTTTTCCTTATCCTTTTTTTCTAAGCAATACAGTATAAAAACTGTAAAAAAAATCATCTATATTGTATTCAATATTATGGGTTCTTTAAATGTACTGAATGTATATACTATATATATTCAGTATATTTAAGATTTGTTATATACAGGTACCTTTCTATTTTCTATAGAAGATTTAGCCTTCTGTGGATTTGCTTATTCTGGAGGAATCCTAGAGCCAATTTGCCATTGAGAGTGAAGAACAATCTTAGCCGTCCAGAGCAGAGCAGGGCCAAGTGCCTGGCTCACCGATCCTGACTACTTTCTTCTTCCTCCTCACTAGTTATCACTGCCTCACTATTCACTGCTATMTTCTCACAGTCTGTTGTGCTTTGTCCATCTTTTCTCATTTACATTGATGACTAATGTAGGTGAATCCAGTGAAACATTACATAAATACAGTGGTAGAGCTTTTTCAGTTGAATTTTTGGCCCCAGAAAAGCCAAATGTCCCTACAAATAACAAATGTGCCTGAGGTGCTGACTGAGGCCCAGATCACTGATCCACAGAGTGCAGTTATCTATACTCTGAAGATACATTATGGGTGGATTTTGGTTTTTGCTTTTTTTTTTTTTAGGCAACACAAAACATTGACATTTCTTAAGCAGGTAGATGGGAGGCAAATCTCTGCTTTGAAATTGTGCTAACCATTTATATGACATGGGAAGATGTTAGATGCAAATACCTTTTTATCTTATCATTATATTACTTATACTGCATAATATAGTTATACTATATTGTGTTGGAAATAGTGTCAAGGGAAAGTCTGTATTACCTGTTGACTTTTAAGGATGTGTGTGCACATACGCACATGTAGATTATATATGCATGAAGGCCAGGAAAGGCCATCAGATCCCTCAGTCAGAATCATAGGTGCTTGTGGTCAAAATTGCCAGCTTGTTGGCTGCAAATTGGTTCTAGAACTCCTCCAGAATAACTGAATCCACAGATCGCTAAATCTTTTCTAGGAAATGAGAAGGCGCTCGTACATAACAAGTTACATGAGTGCTGTGTCTGCGCTTTGATCTTCATGATGAACTATTTCCCAGCTTGACTTTTTAAACTTTGTTTTCTTGTTTGTAACTGCCATGTAGTTGGTTGTTAGCAAACTCTTGAAAAGAGAGTCACTTGGTTGTGAAGTAGTCAGCAAGTATTCTTTGATCCGCCACTGTTCCTGGCACCATACTGAATCTGATGATAGACAGATGCACTGGGGCTTTGTGAGCCAGTGTGTTAGCAGTGAGAGCCTTGAGCATCCTGAGTYGCCAGCCAGCAGTGYTGTAAAGCAGGGATTTGGACTAGGAGCCYGCAAACTTCTATTAAAGAGSTAGGTGAAGCTTCGTTGGGCACGTTACTTCTGTTGTAGTTATTCAGCTCTGATTTGGAACCAGCCACAGTCATCATACACAAAAATGGACATGGTTGTTCTTAAAGAAAACTACATTTGCAAAAACAGAACCTATATCCCAGAACTTCACTGACTCTGCCCATTCCCTACCCATCCCTGGCTAGGTGGCGCATGTATGTATATATGTATGTATGTATGCATATGTATATATATGTGTATATATATATATATATATATATCTCCATTTGTAGCACCCAACCAAGTGTTAATTATGTTTCTATGGAAGTAGGCAGTGATGCAGGCCGTTCTTTAGGGACTGTATGCACGTAATCACCCTCATGTTTTAGGTTTTGCATCTCCTTGTGCTGCTCAGTTTGTGCAAACGTTCCAGCTCCTTTTCTGCTTGAGCTCATCGTCATGGTGTTTCTTCAAGACAGCCAGATGTGTGTAGTCTTCTCTCAGCAGCACAGATCCTCTTCAGACCTCTCTCTTTCCACAGGCCCCACCCGCTTCTCAGGTGCAGCTGGCGCTGGTGTCCAACTCAGAGAGAGATGCAGCTTTTACATTGTATAGACCAGAGACAGTCTGTGGCTCACAAAGCCTGAAGCACTTTATTTCTAGTTCTTCTCAGGGTTTGCTCACTCCATATTGAAGAGTAGAGTAAGTGATGATGGATACAGAAGTGAAAGTGCTAGAGTTGACAGCAAGAATGGAAATTATCCTGGCAAACAAGCTTGGTTCTGACAGATCCTGGTGAGAAGAGGGTCCCAGACTCTGGACCAATAATAGCGAGCCCATCTTCTACTTGCTTGTAATTGTCCACAAACAGCTGTTAAAACAACACATAAAGAGGTAACGTTGTAAGTGARGAGAAGTTAATACTGTTCGACATATTGTCTTACAGAAGGGATCAACTTCCAATGGAAATTAAGCCTCAGAATATTTCCATGATAATGTACATCACTTAGTAATTTTATAACCAGGTACTTATTATAAGATTATTTGTTTTCGTATTAGTTATCTTATAATTATTACTATTTTTCTTTTTTACAGAAATACATTCCTGGGCAATGGCCTCTAAATCTTGGCTGAATTTTTTAACCTTCCTCTGTGGATCAGCAATAGGATTTTTTTTATGTTCTCAACTATTCAGTATTTTGTTGCGAGAACAGGCTGACATTCAGCCTAACATGCTTCATAATGATCCTCATGCAAGACATTCAGATGATACTGGGCACCATCACCTCAAAGGACAAATGGACTTCAATGCAGACTCTAGCCAGCATAAAGGTACGGTCTGTGTTAGTAAGAAGTAGTTAGTTGTTGAGTATGTTGGGAAATCTTGTTGCTCTCTATACCAATAGACTAAAATGACCCCTATGCGTTAGATATGAAGATTGTTTTATTTATTTGCCTTAGGAGAAAAGCCCATGATTTGTTTAAGAAGCCAATAATTTAAAATTAGTTCTAAATGGAAATGGTTCATAAACCATGACACAGAGAAAGATGAACTTGAAGAACCTTTTCTTTAGGGTCAGTTTGGTTATGATTTATATAAACTGTTAAGTTTTTGTTTAATCCTGTTACCATAGAGAAACATTAAAATGTATATTTAAGTTTTTATTTGCATGTTTGTCAGTGATTGATCATTATCTGTTTTGAGGGTCAAAGAAGTACAGAGGTAACAAAGTAAGTGCGCATTCCAGTGTTCTCCTGTTGTTACCACTGAGGCTGGACTTCCCTCCGTGGCCTCAGTCTCTGTACGTCCGTGAACGTTGGGCTCTCTACCTTTACCTTTAGGCTGTGTGATGTCACCAACTCTTGAAACTTTGACTTCTTCCTTTTCCTTACTGAGTTTACCTTCATCCATTTCCAAACACTGAGAGAAGACATTTATTAATACAATACAGACATCTCTGCAACCTGATTTGGCAGAACAGAATACATATAGCCTAGAAATAATTGAAATTGCAAGATGGAAAAACTCCCTCTAAGAGTTGATTCTTTTATCTTCCTAGTAGTAAATTGTTTCTTTCTTACCTCTTCTACAGAGATCGAGGGTTAGGGTATCAAAATCTGGTTGTGTGTTATCAATCAACACACACATTGGTAGTTTAGCAAATTGTCATGTTGCATGACTATGCACAGTGGTCAGTGGCACTTTGTGTTCTTACAGAGGAGTGCACTGGCCCAATCCTTACTCTGCTGCACAGCTCCAAACATATGCCTTACTGGAAGCTGTGCTGGACCCCACTGGATGCACATATATTTTATAAATATTTGTTACTTTCTCGAACCACATGTGAATCATGCTAAAAATTACCCCACTCTCAAAATGGAAAAATTATACTCCTTTTTCTCCCCACTCCCAGAACATTATTTTCCTCATTTTCTCATTTCTATCCAGCAACCATCCATGTAAACTGGGAACTATGAAACTGGGGACATTTTCTTTTTATATCCCAAATGCTACTGAATTTTAACAATTCTACATTGCCATCTTCTGAGATCTCTTGCTCTTAAATGTTTTCCCTAAGTCAGACTTGCAGCTGCCTGCACATACCTAGTAATCAGTCATTTTCATCAAACCTGGTTGGTATTCTCCTCTATATTCCGACATGAGCCTCCTGTTTCTCTACAAACCGGGAGCTCGCAGAACCACTGTTCTCTATGACCTCAGGACTCCAGCTCGACCCACCGCTCTGTACTGTCTCTAACTACTGGGTTTGCATTTTGGAATGAGGTGAATAGTATTGTCCAAGCACTCTCAACTCTGCATTAACTCCTTTGCTTTGAACTGAAACTGATGTTATTGTGAAAGTCTTCAAGAACACCTTARGATATTTGTACAAATTCATAGCAGTTGGCTCATGGGCTTCAAAAATAATGAACTGACTTTAGCAGCATGGTTTACTTGTTTGGTTTTCCTTTTTATTCTTCTGTCTTTTATGAACATATTCACATAASTGAGAAATTCCCAGGGATATTTAGAAATACTTTCATTGTAGTACTAAGTAGCAAGGAAAAACAGTGTAATGTGGTATGTGAGTGAATGGGTAGGTCTGAGGTGGGGCCTGCTCTACACCTCACTGCTAACAGACTTCCCAGGTGCTATTGRTACTTTTCAGTGATTCAGTAGTAAGCACGTAGGAGCTGGTGATGTTTCAGAGATCCATGGATAATTTGACAGGAAATTAAGAGTGTCAAGTCATATTAACTTGTGCCCGTTTCTCAAAGTTATTAAAAATGATGAATAAATAGAGTCTTGGAAATTATTTATGAAAAGTTTCTTTGGTATGATTCATTTGGGTTTTACATCTGTAAATGTAACTTTTAAAAATGTTTGTTTGATAGATGAGAACACAGACGTTGCTGAGAACCTCTATCAGAAAGTGAAAATTCTTTGTTGGGTTATGACAAGCCCTCAAAATCTAGAGAAAAAGGCCAAGCATGTCAAAGCTACATGGGCCCAGCGTTGTAATAAAGTGTTATTTATGAGTTCGGAAGAAAATCAAGACTTCCCTACTGTGGGATTGAAAACCAAAGAAGGCAGAGAGCAGCTATATTGGAAAACAATTAAAGCTTTTCAGTATGTACATGACCATTATTTAGAAGATGCTGACTGGTTCATGAAAGCAGATGATGACACCTATGTCATCGTGGACAACCTGAGATGGCTTTTATCGAAGTCTAACCCTGAAAAACCCATTTACTTTGGGAGAAGATTTAAGCCCTATGTGAAGCAGGGATACATGAGTGGAGGGGCAGGGTATGTCCTAAGCAAGGAAGCCTTGAGAAGATTTGTTAATGCATTCAAAACAGAAAAATGTACACATAGTTCCTCCATCGAAGACTTAGCACTGGGCAGGTGCATGGAAATTATAAATGTAGAAGCTGGAGATTCCAGAGATACCATTGGGAAAGAAACCTTCCACCCGTTTGTCCCAGAACACCACTTAATCAAAGGTTATCTACCAAAAACATTTTGGTACTGGAATTACAACTATTATCCTCCCATAGAGGTAAGTCTAGACGTTATTAGTACTATATAAATCCTGGGTACTGACTTTTGTTTACCTGAAAATTAAAAAAAAAAAAAAAAAGACTAGTTAATATGTACATGTTTCATTCGTGCCACTAACCGGAGCTTTTTTTTTTTTTTTTTTTTTAATTTACATACTGGCAGTATAACAAAGCAGACGAGAACAGCGGCCCAGCCAGTCATTTAATAGCTATCTATTGATACCTCTGCAGGCCAGCCACTAGTGTACTGTCACTGGCATGTAAAAGTTAATGCAGTCATCTTACAGTTTTCTTATACTGCACATAAGGAGGCACAGGGTAAATAGGCATACTTATAAAGAAGAGACTTTAAAGAATGACAGGTGCTCTAAACCTGTGGGTCATGACTCTTGGCCAACCTCTAACTGCAAAAGTACTTACATTATGATTCATAACTAGCAAAATTAGTTACAAATTAGTTACAAATTAGCATCCAAAATAATTTTAGGCTTAGGGATCACCACAGAGTGGTAAAAGTCTGCTAATTAAGAGTGATGTCTAACATTGAGGCTTGGCGTGTAATGGAAGACACCCTTCATTAGTTGGACTTTGCCTTCTCTGACTGTCTGGGGAATTCTAAGCCCCAACACATTCCTCTACCTGAGGAATACCTGTAGCCTCAGGTAGATCATAGAATCAACTTACTGTCTTCCGATAGAAACCGCTCAGGTAGCACCTAAGATTCCGGAAATGCTTCCCCGTGGTAATAAGGGCTTTTAGTACCCTAGTCTTCAGCCTATTCTGGATGTTTCTACCCACCATCCCCTAAAACCTTATAAACCTTGGATCACCCAAAGTAAAACTGATATGACTCCCCGCAGCTGTTCTGGTGTGTTTACTCACCATACATACTCACAGGACTTCCTTCCAGCTGCCCTCCCCTCCTCTCCCCTCCCCTCGTCGTCTCTGCTCCCTGTGCCATGTGGACTSTATCAGCCAGTGATGCCCGGGGGCAGGAGAACCACACCACAGCATGAAGAGCTGTATGCAAGACTTGGGCATTAGGAAGGAGAGCCATTGTTCTAAAGAAAGCCAAGGAAACAAGGTGACTTGAGGCTACCATGGTTTTGGTGATTAAGGAGGTGACATTGAACAAAACTTTCAATAAGGCTAGAGAGCTATATGAAGAGCTAGACAATGAGTTTTGTATTCAGAGAAAAAATAACCTTCAGAAAGACTAGATTCAAATTCTGTTCTTCCATTTTGTAGTTGGATGATCTTAATGTACAATATCTGGCTTATCTTTGAGCCTGTTTCTTCATTTGTAAAATGGGTGGGATCTGTCTCACATTTTCTTGTAATTACAGTGTAGTATCGCCCAGGACAGTATTTAATGATAAGATTGTCTCTTAATAAACATGAAATCATAACTGAGTGGGTTGTATTATCCATGAACTGTCTCAAAAGCATATATATCTGACTTTCCCAAGTATGCCACTATTGCCACATTTGCCTYAGGTATTTTCAGAATAAAGGTTTTGTTGACATTTGAGGCCCATATGCCCTTGTATCTAATTCTCTTTTTTTTCCCCCCTCTAACCACTGTTACCAGGAATTACATGTTATTCATTACCATTGCAAGCTTTTATATTTTCCTACATGTTGATATGTGCATAAATAAGACAGCATTGTTTCATAGATTTTTAAGATCAAATTATACCTTAGATATCTTACAAATTTCTAATTTTATACATTCAATTTTATTAACATAGATATATTTCTCTGCTTCATTCACCTCAGTTCTAAGTGATAATATATAAATATGCTATAATTCATTTTGCTGCTGATTGGAGAAAATCTATATGCCTATTATGAGTACCACTGTAGTGAATTACTCAAAGGATTATAAAATATAGCTTTTCACACTCTGCTATTGATTAGTAATGCTTTTAGACAAGTTACTAGTTCTTCGTGCTGCCTTTTCCTGGCCCTAACATACTAATAATACACCTCAGGGCACCACTCCAAGCCGGTGGCACCAAATGGTGTACAACATTTTCTATATAGTTAATGAGATCTTGATGTGTTTTCTTAAGTTCTGAACCCCTTCCCATTTAAAAATATATTCAAATTCATCATTATAAATTGTGTAATGCATAGACCCCGATACAAATAATATTTTATAAAGACATAAGATATTCCAGACCTGTACAACAGTAGCAAAAATATGCTTACCAGTTTATAAGCAGTATCTTTCCTCCTTTTTATGAGTGCTTTACAAAAAGGGTGTATTTAGCAATATACCTTATATGAATAAAGTAGATATAGTGTCCTCTACTTGAATCATAGTGGCTTTTAAATGGATGGCAAAATTTTGATGTCCTTATAAAAATGTATTCCAAGGGTTGGAGGAGATTCTAAAAATGAAAGTATTGAAGTTGCAAAAATCTTTTAAAATTGCCCATTCTTTATCAGAAGGTTCTAAAGCACCCAGCATGAAACCAAAATGCCATTATTCATTTATCATTCAATAATTCTTTTCTTTGCCGTATGAATTATTGTCTTTAAAGAGTTTCTAAGTATACATAGTTTTCTCTGTAATCATCACTGAGAATATAGATCTTGGTCTTGTTTTGGAGTCTTTGGTGCAGTTGTTTGTTTTTGATTGTTGCTCTTTGTGAGATAAGAGGCTGCCCTTGAACCTCCAATGATCATCTAATTTCTGAGGGCCAGGCTATGCCACTACACCTGGTTACAAATTGTTTAGCTAGCAAGTTAGGGTATAAGATAGAATGATCAGAATTGTTTAGCTCAGAATGACAGAATCTAATTTATTCTTCATTTCAGATATTTTTGCATTAATTTTAGTCTGAAACAATGCATAGTTTTGAGTTTTTAAATATTCCCCTACATATTCAGTATATTTGGTATTATCTTACTTGGGCTTTTAATCTTCTTAACCTGGCGTATATGAGAATATAGTTTCTTTTCAGTACTTAGCTAAGGCCTCTGCATGCTAATGTGCTGTATCCCAGCCCTTTGAGAACTTTTAAGTGTAACTTTGCATCTGATTGTTATAACAGTTTTAACAGTCAGATTTGTTTATATCTGATGATTTTCTTTTGACTTGAAACTTAAGATCTTCAAGTAATTTATAGTCACCCACAAAGAGCTGCTTTGTTTTCTTTCCAACAGCTATAGTTCTTGTTTAGGGAATGTATTTTATTTATAAAATACATTTAAGAAATATTTTAGGCATCTAYAAAAAATGTCAGACAAATAGAGCCTTATTCTTTATAATAGCTTCCCTTTTAATTTGAAGAAATCAAAATGTTTAAATGGTTAAGCAATAAAAAAAATATAAGAAAATACAGTTTCAATTGCAGTTGCTTTGACAGTTCCAGGTTTGGTTTTAGATACTTAGGGACTGAAAGAACTGTTGGCTTCTTATGCCTTCTGATGGGTTAGATACTCCAGCCTTCTCCACAAGCTTTGATGCTTCAGTATTTAAAACTAGTGTGAATATATGAAATGTGGGCTGTGTGCCACTTATTAACAATGTCCCCTTCTATTGTTTTTTAGGGTCCTGGTTGCTGTTCTGATATTGCAGTTTCTTTTCACTATGTTGATTCTACAACTATGTATGAATTAGAATACCTCGTTTATCATCTTCGTCCATATGGCTATTTATATAGATATCAACCTGCCTTACCTGAGAATATACTAAAAGAAATTAATCAAGTAAACAAAAAGGAAGATACAAAACTAAAATTAGGCAACCCTTGAAAGCAGACCATGAGTGGACTGAGGCTGAATGGTCTACATTGCACTGAAGGACTCCTGCCTTTCTGACAGAACACTGAAATCCCAGTGAAGAACGCATGTGAAGTGAACATTCCATATAGAAATCTTTCAAACAGATGACTATAAACTGAAGCATTTAAAGAGCTGTGACGTTTGCTAAAATGTGTTTTTATACAGTAATATATAATTATAAATAAATAAATATGAAGAATTTGTGTTTTTAAATGGTGACAGAACAGCTAGAAAGACTGTTTCTGACTGTTCCTGACAGTGTATGTTGTTGTCACTAAAGTTGGAGTGATTAGTTTGTTATCACCTTCTGTACCACGCAGGTTAGAACACAATGCTGAACAGATCTGCCTTAAAAAAGAAAGAAATACTGTTGCTCAGTATTGTTTTCCAGCTAATATGTATATGCTACAAACCAGCCTTCCAATTGCCGAGTGAAAACTTCTCTGTGATTATATACAATTGGCACTGTTTCCTCAGAAGAATTTAAGAAGAATGGCACTTACTCCAAAGTGTACTAATTAACCATGTTTCCAATTATTATGGGCCTTGACTACATTAAATACTTGCTTCTGTATATAATCAATCTTAGACCAAGTCCCATTGTCTCCTTTTGAAATGGTTGACCCTGAATACCGTTTTCACTATTAATGCTTATTTACTCAAAGCATTGGCAGCATTCTGTAAAACATACATTTTCAAATATTTTGTTCCCAGATTCACCCATTTGTAATTGTAGGTAACAAATTTAATGCTGTTTGGACAAGCTTTTCTTGTATTGGTACCACTCTCAGGAATTATTGATTATTTAGAAATCTTTCCCAACTACATAATTGTTCCTTTTATTTTCATCCTGTGGAGATGAGACTTGTTTGTGCCTTTCATAACTTGTTTGAAGCACTTTTAAAAATAATTTTTATGTCCAATGTGGCAGATAACACTGGCAAATATTTTTGAACTTAGCTTTTGGCCAGAATTAATCTAAAACACAAACAAGTAAAGGATACATAAGCTAAAATATACTTTTTAAATAACAACATATTTCCTGCTGACTTCTTATTTGGAAGCAAGCCTGGCCAGCCGTAATTCCAAGAGAGCAGAGTCCCAGACTGCCATCAGCAGCAGTCTGTATCACTCTGACGTCACTGGCTGCCTGAGAGATAGAACCATAACTTGTTTTTGTCATCATCAATACTGAATGTAGAGCAGATTTTACAGATTTCCCATAAAATTATTTTTAATTGTTAATGATTTACATTTCATTATGCTAATTTCGCTTGAATAGTACACCACAGAGACTATAGCTTGGCCCAATAATAAATATAATTTATGCTTATTGTGCCCAAACCATAACCTTTACAGATGATATAAGTTGCAGGATATTTATTTCACTGACTAGTTATGGGTCACTCTGTCCCAGTAATGAAAATACAAAGTCAAMTTTACAAATTTCATTTGGTTTAGCTTCTTATGGTGGTGCCATCTACCAATAGCCTAGGCTTTTAGTCTGTTTTTGTACAGCTCTTTACCGTGATTTGGATATGAATTTGTCTGTATTCCATATGTGCTACTCTTCTTTACTAGCAGAGTAAATGATTAATCCTAATCATACAAAATCCTTAACATTTATTCATAGGAAATGAACGCTGCAATGAACTGGGCCGTAAAGCCAGACAGCCCAGCTTTTAAGGTCCTCCTCCATCACTATGTAACCTTGAACAATTTACTTAATTTCTCTGTGCCTCCATTTTCTCATCTATAAATTAGGGATAATGATACTACCTACCTCACAGGACTTTAATGAGGATTATAGAAATGAATATACRTAAGCTTATTAGAACTGTCTGGCTCAGAAAAGGGCACGATTTTAAGTATAAGGTTTTCTAATGTTACCTTGGAGTGTAAATAATTTAATTTAGATGAATGAAATGATCAGATCTGAAGGAAATGTCTTGCACATTTCTTATAATATGGAATATGTGGTATTCATCTGGTGCCTGGTGTATGCCAGACATTGCTCTTATTCTGTACATTTGTGTTAATCCTCATAAATTGGGTGTTAGTCCCATATCATAGGTGAGGAGACTGAGGCTCAAAGAATTCAAGTAATGTTTCCACTCTCACAAAGCTAGTAAGTAAGAAGGCTGGGATCTATAATCAAAACCTGTGTGGTGTTTGTATTATGTTAGCCTTAGGGTTAGTCGTATGAATAGTACATAACTTCTGGAACTATTGGCCAGTAAAAGTCAAAATTGGCCAAACAGCTGAATGGGTATGTTGATTGTTAAACTGTGATTCTCATACTCCAGCTATAAGTTTGTTGAGATGGATCTCAAGGTTTGAGTTTTAGCATGGGGTCCTGGAGTACGCATTCTTAGCAGATACCTTCTAATGAGAATTAGTAAAGTAGCACTGCTGAGAGCTCACCCCAGCCTGGACCTACATCAGAARCTCCAAGACAGTTTGGTTTGAAARAGTAATTTTACTAATTCTATTTGAGAACCAATGCCTGTTTACCTACATGATTTTGGTGCAAATAGTCTTTGGAACACACTCAGGATTTCTGCCCAGGAGAGAGGCATTTTTCAAAGACTCTGAAAAGTGTTTTAAATCAGTGTAGTCCAGCATCATACTATATTAAAAATAAAATCCTGTAAAGTTTAAAGGGTCTGAGCATCAYTGGTTTTGGCAAAAGTCTTTACTTCTCTATAATGGCTATTACCAGGACCTTAAAAATCTATAATTCTACAAGTTTAGTCATTTCACACTGAGTAGAAAAGGTTCAGTGAGTACTAATATGTACATATGAATTCATTAARACATATGTAAATGAATATCATGAAAATGTCCACTAGTTACTGAAATTTGCAATAGAAATAGAAAAATGCTACTTAAAATATGCCAAGTATTTTCTGCTGATTTATACTATCAGTCTAAGTTTTGCCACTTTTAAACCCTATGTACCTATCCTATAATCTAATGAAGTAAAAAATTTCTCTCAAATATTTGGTAGAGCACAGTAAACAAAATTTTATGGTGAAATGATTAATTCACTATCTTAGATAAAGATCTCTGTCATATGAATAATTGTAGTGTGGTTTCAAGACTTTTAATAAAGTCTTATGTTACCTATTAATATGTTTGTTTTTCTAGTGGGAAGTTCATAAATACAAAGCAGGATTTTGCCCCAGAGTTTTAACTGTTTGAACATATCTAAATTTCAGAGATCCGTTTTGTTACTATAAAAGGATTCAAAAATAAATCACTGACTACTTCATTCTATGTCTTGAATGTGGTAATTGGGTTTGAGCATTACAGTGTTTGCTAACTGGTTGTTTTCATCGTTTTTTCTTGAGGTTTGTTTTGTTTTGTTCTGTTTTTACACTCTTAGCCTGTCAAGCTGTATTGCTAGATTAAGGCCCTGTTATACTTGAAAGACATCTCCACTTGGTTTGTCAGATCCTACCTAGCTTTGTTCTTGCACTTTCAGTTTCATTCTGTTTTGATAGTTCCTTTATGCTTAACTTCTAGCTACTTGGAGTGCTGTCTTCTTGCAGTTGATTTGGGTGATCAGAATGTTTATCATTTATGCTGGTTTTATACCTAGCACAGGTTTCCCATGAGACTCAGAATCCAACAATGGTCTGCTGGCTTTCAGGCTACTTGCCCTAATTAAACTTGTACAACCTAAAAGAATTCTACATCTGTAATTAAGAAAGCAAAGTTATTTACCCTCTTCTTAAAAGCAAAAGGCAAACATTGCCTTTATTTCTATTACTTTGTATTACAACTTACAGAAACATCCTGAGGAATATGGGAGACAAGCTGTGGTATATGTTACACTAATGTAACCTCTATTGANAGTAATTTTACTAATTCTATTTGAGAACCAATGCCTGTTTACCTACATGATTTTGGTGCAAATAGTCTTTGGAACACACTCAGGATTTCTGCCCAGGAGAGAGGCATTTTTCAAAGACTCTGAAAAGTGTTTTAAATCAGTGTAGTCCAGCATCATACTATATTAAAAATAAAATCCTGTAAAGTTTAAAGGGTCTGAGCATCAYTGGTTTTGGCAAAAGTCTTTACTTCTCTATAATGGCTATTACCAGGACCTTAAAAATCTATAATTCTACAAGTTTAGTCATTTCACACTGAGTAGAAAAGGTTCAGTGAGTACTAATATGTACATATGAATTCATTAARACATATGTAAATGAATATCATGAAAATGTCCACTAGTTACTGAAATTTGCAATAGAAATAGAAAAATGCTACTTAAAATATGCCAAGTATTTTCTGCTGATTTATACTATCAGTCTAAGTTTTGCCACTTTTAAACCCTATGTACCTATCCTATAATCTAATGAAGTAAAAAATTTCTCTCAAATATTTGGTAGAGCACAGTAAACAAAATTTTATGGTGAAATGATTAATTCACTATCTTAGATAAAGATCTCTGTCATATGAATAATTGTAGTGTGGTTTCAAGACTTTTAATAAAGTCTTATGTTACCTATTAATATGTTTGTTTTTCTAGTGGGAAGTTCATAAATACAAAGCAGGATTTTGCCCCAGAGTTTTAACTGTTTGAACATATCTAAATTTCAGAGATCCGTTTTGTTACTATAAAAGGATTCAAAAATAAATCACTGACTACTTCATTCTATGTCTTGAATGTGGTAATTGGGTTTGAGCATTACAGTGTTTGCTAACTGGTTGTTTTCATCGTTTTTTCTTGAGGTTTGTTTTGTTTTGTTCTGTTTTTACACTCTTAGCCTGTCAAGCTGTATTGCTAGATTAAGGCCCTGTTATACTTGAAAGACATCTCCACTTGGTTTGTCAGATCCTACCTAGCTTTGTTCTTGCACTTTCAGTTTCATTCTGTTTTGATAGTTCCTTTATGCTTAACTTCTAGCTACTTGGAGTGCTGTCTTCTTGCAGTTGATTTGGGTGATCAGAATGTTTATCATTTATGCTGGTTTTATACCTAGCACAGGTTTCCCATGAGACTCAGAATCCAACAATGGTCTGCTGGCTTTCAGGCTACTTGCCCTAATTAAACTTGTACAACCTAAAAGAATTCTACATCTGTAATTAAGAAAGCAAAGTTATTTACCCTCTTCTTAAAAGCAAAAGGCAAACATTGCCTTTATTTCTATTACTTTGTATTACAACTTACAGAAACATCCTGAGGAATATGGGAGACAAGCTGTGGTATATGTTACACTAATGTAACCTCTATTGAKTAAAGATGACTTACAGTTATATGTCAGAACTGTATCAAAATCTTAACACCAATGGAAATGAGAACTTTGTATAGATTCTCTTTAGAGAAGCAACTGTAAAGGCAGTGTCAGAGTTGAATGCATTTCATTTCAACTCCCTCACCTCTTTTGGGTTTTCAGTTACATTAATTAAGTTTGAGTAACTTTGCAGGGCTCTATAAATTAATGATCTACATGAAGTGTATTATTAGAGGGAAACTAATCTTACTGCTAAGCAGTGTGTTGTATTATACAGTGAATGTTTGTGTTTTGGAATTTAAAAATTATTTAAAGTAATAGTGTCAATGAAGGGTTTAAAAATGTCTGGTGACTTGCTTATTTTAAGTGATCACCATTAAGTCAGAAAAAAAATGTATTTTTAAACGTTTTTTAAAGTGCCTTTTGAGAATTTTTAAACAATTGATTCAAACAACTGCATAAAATAAATTACCATGTTCAAAAATTGCTTTGCGTGTTTTTTAACTGCTATAAGGGGATGGTTTGGGGGATTTTTTTCGTCAAAGCCTTTTCTTTTTGTATAAATTTTCATAATTGTTCTAGAATATATGTTATATAAGGCAACAAAATATCCCACATGTGACTTAGAATGATGCATGTTTAATATTAAAATATCGTCTCACTATAGTCCTACAGAGAAAGGTAGTGAAAAGAGGGGAGGGATAATGAGAGACAGAAAAGGGGAGAAGAAAGATTGCTGTCTTGTTATTTTTATCTTCCCCATAATATTCAATAAATATGCCAAGAATCAGCTAGAAATACAGTTGCAAGCAGGACATAGAGGCTCACTGTCCTCCAGTTTGTCATTCTAGAGCCAGGAAATTCATCAGAATGAACATTTAACAAGGGAAGTGATATTAGGAAAATAAAACAGCAGTTTTCTGAGTGGTGCCTCAAAGAATTGTGAGAAGGTAACCTTGACCTGAATGATGGATATTTTGTGAATTTCTGAAGCCATGCCTTTGAAGTTCTTGGTATATAATAACGGGCTGCCATATTTGCTTACACATGTGTTGGGCATGGGTATGAGTTCACTGAAATGTGATGATAGGCTGGGATCCTTGGCATTTGTAGTTCATCTGGTGCGCAGGTCTGGTAATATTAGATTGATCTGGTATATTTAGGATATAAATCAAAATTGACTCAATATTCTTCCTAGGTAGTTGATACAAATGAACAAGTTAACTCAAAGCTTGTAAATTGGCTTCTGGTTTCAGAGGGTTAGAGTCCATGATGGTGGAACAAAGACAAGGTGGCAGGAACAGCTGAGCCCTCACGTCTTAATCCAAGTGTAGGAGACAGAACACTGGGAATGCTGCACATCTTTTGAAACCTCAGAGCCCACCCCTAGTGACACATCAACTTCCAACAAAACCATACCTACCTAGTTCCTCCCAAACAGTTCCACCAACTGGGAACCAATGGGGCTGTTCTCATTCAAACGTCTACATACATCTGGTTACAGTAACGGGAACAGCAGAAAACTCACATCTTAATCTACAGCCATGAAGTGAGAGAACAAATCTTTTGGGTTCAGACTCCATCTCAGAGAACCTGACCTAAGGCTGAACTCAAGCTCTCTGCCAACAAGTCCTGCATCTAACACCAGTTTCCCCAACAAATCTGCACCTCCAGGATACAAGCCCACCCCTGACACTTCACTTCCTAACAGCCACCAATCAGGAGGAAGGCAAAAGTTAAGTTTATGGTTTAGTTCCCAGCACCAGCCAATTATGTTAAAGGCCATAATGACCCTGCAAACAGATGTGTACCAGGCTAGATACCCCTTTCTTGCTTCTAGAGATGCTTGCCTAAAACTAGGCTCAGGGCTCCACCTTTCTGCTTGTGTCAGGGTTGATGGGGAGCCCAACTCAAACTTGAATAAAGAGACCCTAATGTGATTCCATTGTATTCGGCTCCTTGGTGGTCTTTTGGTGGGTTCACAAACGTCCTGTCCTGGCACAACAGAAGCAGAACTCTAGGAATCTTGCAGGAGTCTTTTGAAATCTCAGAACCCACTCCCAGTGACACACTTCCAACAAGGCCACGCCTTCCTAATCCTTCACTAACATTTCCATCAACTGGGATGAAACATTCAAACATACAAGCTGTGAGAGCCATTCTCTTTCAAACCACCATAAGTATAGGTATAGTTGTTTTAATGATTTCATTTCTCATTAAAACTCTTGCCTTTTTCATGCTGAATATAAACTGCTTTCTCAATGAGGTGAAAGTATGTGCTTAGAATAATTGACCTCAGAGATGACTTCTGGTTTATAAAGTAACATATATATGTATGTTACTTTATACTGAAACTTGGGAGTCTCAGTCGCCCAAGTAGCTAGAATTATAAGCTTGTGGCACCAGGCCTAGTTCCATTACCACCTCTTGAATCACAGTGTATTTTAAGGTCTTGTGATCCTCCACAGCCTGGTCCTATCAATATCCCCTTATTATGTACTGATACTTACTAACCAAATATTTAATAGCTTCCAGTCAAATATTTTAACAACTATTTGAGTGCCTCCTTCAAATAAAGAACTGAGCTGTTTAATTAGGTAAATGACTTTGGGGGGGGGTTGGTCTCAGAGATCTCACTTTTTATGAGGTATAAAATGAAAATAACTTAAAGGTAGTTAAATACACTGTGATTATATACATCAACGTGGTGAATGTGCTGGCTACTTTACACTATATTATTCTGTTTAGTGAATTTTTAATCACAATCTTGGCAGTGGCCATAACCAGTTTATAGATGAAGTAATTTATCCAAGTCTATATGAACGACACATAGCAGGATCAACATTTCAACTTGTCAATAAAATAGATCAGTTATTGCTACTGTATACTGTAAGTTTTAAAAAGGAACAATGAGGAAAGATAACTCTTGGCCAGTTGAGCATGTTTTGTTTTATTTTTGCCTGGTAAGTTCTATGCAATGACTGTGTCCACTTTGATTGTCTGGGTTTTACTTAATGAATCTGATCTCTTCCATATAGCCATCCAGAATCAATATAGTCAGAAGTTTCTTCCTTCTCAGCCATGTTCCATAGTGCTGCTATAGTCTAATGGTTGGTGAGAATATTTTTGTCCATTTTTTGTTTCATTGTACTTTATGTATGAGTACATTTATGCTTATATATGTTTCTATATGACATTGGTACATCAGTACTTGGAAAGTCAACATATAGGATCTAAACTACTTTACTAATAAAATGCTGCATCAAAATTTCACTCTTGCCTAAACTAGAATCACAGTCTAGTACAGCATATGTCCTGGTGAATTAGAGTTCTCTGAGAGAATCTGCTGGTCTTGG
>BDUI01009748.1:55758-66800 GCA_002335545.1 Apodemus speciosus | reverse complement strand
CGCATTCCACCATGGGCAACCAATGAGTTAAGTAGGGCTTCTTTACAGAACACCAGGTAAGAGGTTATGGGCAGGGGTATGAGACACCTTAAAGTAGCCTTGCTGGAAAGTCTGTACCCAGAATGGATTTCTCCCATAAAGCTACCCAGATGAAGTCAAAGCCTATTACACTTCCCTGACTGTCTATGGAAGCATCCCCCCCCCATTACACCCACAGGTCAAATGCTATTAAAGCAGAGTTATATATAGCAGCCTGCCAAGGGTAAGTGGATACTCAGGTGATGCTCCTATGACCCCTTCATCCCCTCTCGTTTTATAGGATCAGCTGTCAACCAGCAGAGCTGTGATTATCTTTTACAAGCATATCAAAGCAAACTCCTACAGTGGCCAGCAGTTTGGAATTGACAGTAGACTTATACAACACAGAGTGAGATGGGGAGAGGCAGAAATAGGGAGGGCTAGAGGAGGAGGAGCAGAAAGAAAGAAGTGAGGTAGAAAGTGGGGGACAGCAACCATGTGTGATCAAGGAATTGAACAGAACGAAGAGCAGAGGAACTGCAGAGGTGCACTGAAGCAAGGCGCATGGGCGTCCTTGGCGAAGTTGTAAATGAATAAACATCAAAAAGCTTGTTGCATAAAAAATTTATGAAACAAATTAAGCCATTTGCAATTCATTTTGATGTTCAGAAGGAACCTTGGGACTGATTTTAGCAAGGCAGAGAAATCAGATCAGGTTGATGTTTCTGAAAGATGGATGTGTAGCTTGGGAATCAGGGTATCTGTAGCTCAAACCACCTTAAGGCTTATCATGTAGTCTAGGTTGGCCTGAACCTTTTAATCCACCTGCCTCAATCTTTTCAGTGCTTGGATTCCAGGCGCTGTGTGCTACTATTCTCAATAGAAGCTATTTTGTATTTTGACTGTTTTAAAGGAATTTAAATGAATATAAATGACCTATGACAGGAGATGAGGTAAATATTAGCTCATCTGTCTATGTAATGAATGTCAGTTTTCACAGCAGCCATGGAAGGAATTGGCAGGACTGAGAGAGATCAAGGATGTATGAGAAACAAAGCATTTGGTTGAATGTATAATTTCTTGTGTGATCAAGTAAATACAAGGACATACTAAAGGAACTGCAAGTAGACCTGTAAGCATTGAAACTCAACCAGCAGGCCAAGGAGATGAAGGGAGACAGAAAATGATAAGGGCAAAACAAAACCCTATGCACCATGCTGTCTCCTTGTACTGAGTTTTATAAAAGAATGGCAGATTTTTTCACAATCAAGTATTTGATGGGGCTTCTGGGTCTTGAGCCAGTATTATTACTCATACAAAAATACGCCAATATTTTGAAGATTGCAACTTTGTTTTGATTTATGGAAAAACAGTGGTTGCAATATGTATAGACAGGAGGAAATCTTTTAAAAAAGGAGAAATCAGAAGGAGAGAGAGAGAGAGAGACAGACAGAGAGAGAGAGAGAGAGAGAGAGAGAGAGAGACNGAGAGAGAGAGAGAGAGAGAGAGAGAGAGAGAGAGAGAGAGAGAGAGAGAGAGAGACTTCCAAGGGAAATGAAGCCATCAGTGGGATTGGTTGCTGGAACTGTGAGCAGCAATCATAAATTGCCCGTTTCTGAGTTTCCTGGACGTTGTAGAACATCCTGGAAAGACTCATCTTTCACCAGGTACAAAGGTGAAGACAGATCTTGCAAACACAGAAGAAGAGTCGTCCTTATTAGCTGTAAGAAAAAAGGCTGTGATTAAAGTAAAATATGAGAGAGATTTGCCTTTTCAGACAGCTCATGATCTAGTTAGAACAAAGGTGCCTGAACTTGGAAAAGCAATTTGCAGTATAATGGTGTTCAGGAGTTCTAACAATGGCACCTCCTGAAGAGCAGCAGTGAGAAATGTAATGGTTTGGAAGTCTTTTTGAATAAACAAAATGCTTTAAGAAAAACCTTTGCAGTTCACCCTTTCCTTATTTAATTTCTCCCTGTTTCTATGATAGCAAATAATGCCAATTACATCTGCTCTACTTCTTAATATGGCAAAGGTCTGGTTATTTTTCCGTACAGCACACTTTTAAAGGAATGTGGGTTGTGGAGGAGTTGAACTGACACCATTACCTCGAAAGTCAGCTGGATGTAACAGGTAGGCTCCTGCTCTAAGCGAATATTTATACTACCCTCTTGCAAAATTTTAAAGTACACATTTGCAGAATTTTGTCTACAGTAAGGGAAGTAAGAGCATGGAGATGGTTTCCCTGGTGATATTTAAAAATCCGAGATACACATATTACACTTTTCATAAGTGGTTTTGATGAGGAGAGAATCAGTTACAAAGTGACCTTTTGCATTTGTTATTCCATTAATGATCCCCTGCTGTGTTCCAGGCAGTGTGGTAGACCTTGGTAAGATGAAAGATAGTCCGCTTCTTTCATGGAGTTAATAGGGCAACAGGGAAGAGAAAAACTCATAAGCTTTAATAGTAAATTCACTTCTATCCATTGCTGTGGTTTGAATATAAAATGTGCCCCAAAGGCTTCTGTGCTTGAATACTTGGTTCCTAATGGTTATACTGGGTTTGGAAGGTTGTGGAACCTTTAGAAAATGGAACCTTGTTGGAAGAAGTAGGTTACTTGTGGACAACCCTGGGAATTCATAGTCTAGACTTACCTTCTGTCTGCTCCCTGTTAAAAAGTATTTTGACCAACTGTTTCACACTCATACACCTGTCCCTTCCTCACCTCCTCACCGTGGTGGACTATATGCTTTGTAAACTATAATCTAGAATAAGACCTTCCTCTATTAAATTGCTTTGTATCAAATAACTACTCACAGCAATGAAAAACATAAACAATACAGCCATCAATCCAAAATTTGCCTCCTTCTTCAAGTAATAAACTTTAATCCTGAATATAAAAAAAAAAAAAAACTAGAAGTAGAAGATATAGCATTTTGGTATAAGTAGTATGCAGATTATAAATATATGGAAAGTCCTATAGTTATATAAGGTTTGAACAGGATGAATGGCCGGCGGGGAAACCGGGAGTACGCGTGGAGCGTCATCGGAAGCTCCCGGCGGCCAATGCGGGCGCGGGGGGGGGGGGGGGGGGGGGGGGGGGGGGGGGCGGGGGCGGACCAAGGGGCAACCAATGCCAAGGCAAAGGTAGGTGAACTAATTCAGTGTAGCTGATTCCTGAAACTAGTGTTGTTCATTTTAACTCACTACAATGAATAGAGTATGACAGGGCAGATCTGTCTTCCTTGCTTCGTTTAGCATGCTTGCGGGTCTGTTGTATATTCCTTTATCCTTTTAACCAATGTTGCCAGCAATATTAGAAGCTATTACACATTTTGACCACACTGCTCCTTAACGATCCCCTCTTTATTTAATTTCCATTGTGTGAGACACTACAGAACAATACCATTTTTTCATGATAACTTCTTTTCTCCTCAGTTCGTGCTTTTGATTTCACAGTTTGAGCAAGTGAGAATCTGAGATGCTAAGACATAAACATATGCAAGGGGAACCTTTCTATTCCATCTTGAAGTCTAAGCAATTCATGGTCCAGAGGCTGACTTTGTAACCAACCAGCTGACACATTTGCCTTCATCCTATCTCCTATGAGTTTTGTAAAGCAAGTGTTATTACCCAAGTCCAAATTCTTGCCATATGGTCAGCTACTTTTATTTCAGAAACAAGGGAAGGGAAAGGATGGCTTGTCACAAAGTCTATTTTGGTGGTAACATTATATAGGATTAGTTTACACAGATGAGCATTTCCTACTGGCAGGGCCTTTGCACAGTGTGATCAGGGCAATGTAAGCTATTCTGATCCTAATCCTCTCATCAGGAGGTGTTTTCCAATTGTGCAAATCTCAAGAATGAAGATCAATATTTCCTCAGACTATTCAATTAACTGAATAATTCCCTGCATGCAGTTCCTGACATATCATGCAATGGACAAGCTCAAGGATAGCTTCCCAGAAGCCCCTCTGTTGATTGCTCAACTCTGTAATGAAAGGAAACATCTTACCTGATTATAAAGCAAGACAAAACTCAGGTGAGGCTAAGTAGAAAATTGAGAAGACATCTGGTCTTAAAATGTTTCCCATTAGAAGGTGAGATGGCAAACAGATCAAATCTACTGGCTAAACCATTTGATGGTGAATCAGGTCAATAACAATGTTGTGTGGCCTAGTTTAACCTCCCATTTCCAAGAAAATTTATATTTAGGAAATTATTCATTTCATGTAATAATATGTATCATTAATTCACTTATATAACAAACACAAATTTTAATTGAATTATTTCTGTTTTGGTAAATTTCAAAGAGAAAACATTTATAATTTTGAATGAAAAACACAAGAGCATTATCTGAGACTCAGTAAATTATATAGCAAATAAAACCACTCATATTGATAACAGTAATATTCAAATTAATTTATAATTCATAGGTTATAAATATAACTAATATAATGAAAATTATCTTTTATTCCAAGGAAAACAATTCTTTATCTACATTATACATGGGTAAATATATCCATCCCCAATTTTGTATGTTACAGAGTTTTCTTTATTCATTTTGAGATTATACTTTCATTATATTTCTTGCCTCTTCATTTTTTGTCCTACTCCTTTGATATACTGCTCACTGCTCTATTTTTTATATACTGCTCCCTGCCTCTTTTTTATTACTAATTATTATTGTATGAATATACATTTAAAAAATTCTTAGTTATCTTCTTTCAAATAAAAGGAAAATTTTCTAAGGTAAATTGAACACTGTAATTAGTAAGTTAAATGGCTGTAGCAATAATAAATTCTAAACCATAGATATTTATTATAGTTGATTAGTTTTATTTCAACCTTTAATTGATATTAAACACATAGTTATGCACATTTATGGACTATAATGTGACACCATGGCACTTGTCTATAATGTATAAGGAATTAAATATTATTATGGCTATATTATGTAGATTTCTGCTATCACGATTTACATATTACTATAACAGAATAGCTAAGAAAACAACCTAAGCAAGGAAAGGTTAGTTTGAACTACTGGGTTAGAATTTGCAATCTTTTGAAGTGGAAAAGACATAGCRTATAAAAAACTGGGTGTATGGCAGTGAAAGTGACATAATTACTTATTATATAGTATTCAACAGGAAACACATAGTCTAGGGAGAATTAGAGGCCCTGTTATGAGTATCACTCACCTCCTACCAGTTACCAAATTCTTCCATCTAGGTTCTATCTGTGAATATTCTAAGCTTTCCAATATAAGACTGCCAACCAGAGAAGAAGGATTCAGACACATGACCTGCAGGGGGCATTTCAAGTTCACACCATAACAGAGAGTCTGTAAAATGGACAACACTTAAAGGAACTCTGCACCATAGTCTTAATAAGTAAATAAAGTTGGCTTCATATATTGTTATAGGTGGAGTTTTAATGAATGTCCATGTGTTCAAAAGGTTAAAAGACAGTTTGTAAGTGATCCCTCTAGAATTTCCACCAAGACTAAAGCATTCTTTCTACCAAGGATCTTGCCTACTGCACTACAAAAATACCTCTGGAAATGAAAGCCTCCCACCAAAGAATTTAAATTTAGCACAATAGATTAGACTGGATGATATTTTCATGAGGTAAGAGGTAGGTAAGAGATGAAATTGTAGATATGATGATATCATCCGTGAATTTTGTGTGTTTCATACTCATCTTAGTATTGTTTTCCTCTAGGAGGACCAGCAGTCTCAATTAACCTGGACCCTCAAGATCTCTCAGACACTGGACCACCAACCAGGCAGCATACACCAGGTAATATGAGGCCCCAACACATATACAGCAGAGGACTTACAGGCCTGGGTTCATTCAGAGATGATGCACCTAACCCTCAAGAGACTGGAGGCCTCAGGATGTTTAGAGAACTGGTGGGAGGGGGGATGGGGATTGGGGGAGGTGGGGACTTCCTTGTTGAATGGGTGTGGGCTTGTGAGCAGATATGGGATGTAGAACAGTTGGGAGTGTGGACCAGGAGGGAATAAAATCTGAAATATTTAAAATCTGGAGTATGTATTTATTTACAAATAAATAAATAAATAAATGATTAAGTTAAAAAACAAAGACAGAAAGCTAGAAAGCTGCTATATATATTCTGATATATATATATATATACACACACACACACACACATATATATATATATATATATATATGTATATATATTGGATTTTAGAGACAGGGTTTCTCTGTGTAGCCCTGGCTGTCCTGGAACTCACTTTGTAGACCAGGCTGGCCTCGAACTCAGAAATCCACCTGCCTCTGCCTCCTGAGTACTGGGATTAAAGGCTTGCGCCACCACCRCCTGGCTTGCTATATTGTTTTTAAAAATATATCCCAGGAATAGTAATACTGTTTCCTCTCATACCTCATAAACCACAGTCTTTACAGCTCTCAGCACTACTGTCTTCCAACAACTCCTATTTTGGTGGTCCATTAAGCCCTGCTTAGAATGCCCACCTTCTTTTATCTTCTAAGTATTCAATGCTTTCTTCTTAATGCAAAAACAAACAAAAGCATTCTCATATCTGTCACAGAAATACTCCATGATACTGTTCAAAACCTCTTTCTTGGTATCTTCTTTACCACAATGAAAACCACAGTGACAAAAGCAACTTATAAAGAGAAAGGGTTGATTTCGCTTTTTGTGCTACAGCAATGAGAGTATGTAATATCAGATTAGTCATAGAATGCTGCAGGAGGCTGACGGACCAYCATGCTCTAAAACTTCAGAGCACAAACCAGAAGCTGTCTCAGATGGAAATGGCATATATCCTAAACCAACTGAAACAGTGTTATGCAATGAGAAGCAAGTATTCAGATGTCTAAATTTTGGAGAATATCTGAATCAAACACCACAGTTTTATTATTATTGTTTCATATTTATCATAATAAGACAAATGTATATACAATCTATGGAGTCCAATTAGCATTCCTTACATGTATATGTGCTTAGGGTGATCTCTTAGATAAGTTATATAGGGGCTCATTTCCTTGGAGGAGACTCCTTCTCCCTCCATCAGCAGCCACTGAATACCTTTATCGAGGGGTGAGATCTTGTGGAATTTTTCAGTCCACACTGGAATATCAAGTAGTGTTGTTTATTGCACTGGTCTCATTGAAGCATCAATTTTGGGCAAATGCAATGTTGTTACAACCTCAAACATATTAAAATATTTGTCTTTTAATGGATTTGATTTTATTAGCACGTACATATATGTTCATAGTTGTGTCTTGTTTTCTTTTTAATTGGTCTGTAGGTTTTGTCATGCTGCTGAACGTGTTCATAACACAAACATTTTGAAAAATTCGTTCTATTCCTATATCTGAATCATTATCCCCTTGAGGGAGTGTGCTCATACAAGGTAAGATTGAGGAAAACCTCTGGGGATAAACTGAGGAACTTTCCAAAGTAAGGTTTGGCTGAGAATTCTAACATCATAATCTCGAGCACCACCATTGTGTTTCTACAGTAGCAAACAGTTCACTAAATAAAACAAATGATGAAAATAAAACTTTATTCAGAGCATTGGTTTAGGAGAGTAACGTGAAACATGACAACAAAGTAAATTCAGGGAGCATGTTTAGGAGCTGGAGTTGACTCATTTTAGACTGCCAATTTTTACTAATTGGCTGTACCTAAAAATGTTCATAGCAGCCTTATTTATAATAGCCAGAAACTGGAAAGAACCCAGGTGTCCCTCACCGGAAGAATGGACACAAAAATGTGGTATATATACACAATGGTGTACTATTCAGCCATTAGAAACAATGAATTCATGAAATTCTTAGAGAAATGGATGGAGCTGGAGAGCATCATACTGAGTGAAGTAACCCARTCTCAAAAGAAYACCCAWGGCATGCACTCACTGATAAGTGGATATTAGCCTAGAATCTTGGAACACCAAAGACACAATCCACCTACCAAATGCTGTCCGACAAGAAGGAAAGAGTGGACCCAGGTTCTGGAAAGGCCCAATGCATCAGTGTAGGGGAATACCAAAACAGGGAAGTGGGAAGGGGTGGATGGGGGAAGGGGGGGGAGGGAAAAAGACATATGGGACATTGGGGGGGGGCAGGGAAACCAGGAAAAGGGAAATGAAATGTAAATAAAGAATATATCCAATAAAAAAGAAAGTTTAAAAAAATAAAAAAAAATTAAAAAAAAAAAGAACAGTAAACTGTGTCTAATCCTCAATAGAAGTAGCTTTAATACTGGACTCAAACACTCACTGGAGTTATCCCCCTGTCCTTATTGGACATCAAGGGGTGTTGTCTTTCCTTACAAGCATATTCATCCAAAGTTGTTTTGTTGTTGTTGTTGTTGCTGCTGCTGCTGCTGCTGCTGTTGTTGTTGCTTTGTTGTTTTGGTGCTGTGTTGTACCTGTTTCTTTTCTTTAAGTTCACAACTCAGAGCTGAAGATGAAGAATTCATAGTTCAAACAGCTCTAAAGGTAGCTGCTGGAACTGAGTGAAGGTGAAAACCCACTCAGGAAGGTTAATCAGACTGAGGCAGGATGGATGTCAGTCAGTCTTCTCATTGCAGAAGTTCCTAACAGCAGAGGTCCTTAGGAAACAGAATAAGAAAATCCATCTGAGAGTATGTCTTAGTGTAAATGCACGTGACAGAGCAAGTAGGTGTGCTTTGAGAGGACTTGGCGTATAGTTTTGTTTGCTGAAAGCAAAGTGCTATCAATAAATAAAACTAATGCACTCCACGTGGGCCTCAGGGGAAAAAAACAATAAAAGGGAGCCACTTAACAGAGATTTTGAGATGTAGAAATATTCATAAGCATTTAGCCTTTACTATAACTGAGTACATAAATTACGAACACAATAGATAAATAAAAGGAATCCTAATGTTTGGTCAATGTGGTATAGGCTCCTTCCAGGATTTTTCTAAATTTTCATGTCTTTTCACTTGCCAAAATGAATGTTTAGCTGATAAATGCTGGCATGAGCACCTAATATATCACAGAAAAGAATTTAGTAAAGAAAATCAGTGACATTTTTGATTAAGAAAGCTCTGAATACTCAAGTCACAATTAGCAAACAAAAGAGTCCCAAGAAGAAGGAAGGAGAGGACCCTGGTCCCGAAAAGACTGAATCCAGTGTTGTAGGAGAGTATCAGAACAGAGAAATGGTGTGTGTGTGTGGGGGGGGGGGGATTGGGGAATGGGCAGAGGGAAGAGGACTTATGGGACATATGATGAGGGGGAAATTGGGAAAGGGGAAAGCCTTTGGATTGTAAACAAAGAATATAGAAAATTTAAAAAAAAAGAAATTATCTTTNAAAAAAAAAAAAAAAAAAAAAGATGACTGAATTCTTGATTCTAGTCCTTTAACCTCCCACTACAGGCCTATGACATAGGACCAGCTTCTTCTTCATTTTATTTTAGATTTGTGATAAACTCAAAACAGTGTCAATCAACATATCTGGCTGAAGTTTTTTTTTTTTTTTTTCATTAACTGTCTGGTCTCCTCTAATGTCATATTTTCTCTAGGCCTATGTTCATTTGCTATACTATATTGCTAATAGATTTCATTTGGGTACTTCTCAATATTTTTTTTTCTGAATGTTGCTTTTGTACAAGCAAAATTATTTGGTCTTGAATTTAAACTCTGTACCTAGATGGGGCTCACCATTYTGCACCTTAAGATTACTGAAAAGGCAAATTCAACCTTTAGTATTGACAAGACCATTTTAATATTCCAAAAGAAACTAACAAGTTTTATTCCTTTGAGGCAGGGATTAGGACTTTGATATTTCTTCTTAAATTTAGTGATCATTTGTGCAAAATGAAATAGATAAAACTATTCTTTGAATGCAGTTTTCTCAATGGCCATTATWAAAAAAGTGATTAAAAATGTTTGTTCRAGGAAAGATTTTTTTATTAATTTTATTTTATTCACATAAGGAATCATTTATTTGAGGTTTAACAAGAAATCATACATATACAATTTTGTATAAACTCAAATCCACACTGAGTCATAATACAGTAGCAAAGGACAAAGTAAAACCAAAGGCAGCTCTTCATAGTTGGACCTATTTACATCTTAGGAAATATAATCTTCTTAGGAGATCAAGCAATCTTCAGTGTCCTCCCATAAGATGCTTTCTTCGATCTTCTGCTTTCTTCAAGCACCCTCCTTTACTTGGACACACCCATCTTCAGTAGCACACCCATCTCTTACTGTGTGTTGTTGACAGCTGTAGTCTGCATAYTCATTCACATCCACACCCATAGTTTTCACCATCATACCCTGTATAATCATATCTGCCATAGGCAGTGGAGCTTTGATCACTACCATAGATAGTGTTATAATTTCCATTACTTGATCATAATAGATATTAAGTCCTTGGTTCCAGTTTTGGCCTTGGACTCTTCCATGTCCCCTAGGATCACATCTTACATCTGCCATACTGCTTTTTTCATGGTTTCAACTTGCTTTTGCTGCTTGTAAACATCTCCGTGTTGCACAACTTTGACTTTGTACTTCATAGAACCTCTTGGAAGGAATCTGTTTTCTAATAATTACTTTACTGGATATGTATCTGTATCATATCACTATATGTGATAAAATAGAATCCTCTTTTATGTGTTTATATGTATATGGGAAACTCATTATTTCCTATCTCTCCATAGGCTCCAAAATATTCTTTAAATTCTTCTTCTGAAGAATCTGGACTCAATTCACTCACAAAATTCTTTTTATACCATTATTTCCCCTTCAAGCCTTTGCCAATTTGTGATCTATTAATTAGCCATTCACTTTGTGTTCTATCAAGTCCAAAACTTTATCCATACTACCAAGAACTTTAAAAAGCATAAATCTAAATCCTCTTGTTCTTCCAGGGACTGGTTCTGTTTTTAATTTTGTAATCTACAAATTGTCTTAAGAGATACAAATATTCTGTTTTTCTTAGTTGTGTCAAGCATGGGCCTCCAATAAACATTTTACCATTATCAAGCT
>BDUI01009746.1:18878-36874 GCA_002335545.1 Apodemus speciosus | reverse complement strand
GCCTGTCTCTGCCTCCCAAGTGCTGGGATTACAGGCGTGCGCCACCATGCCCAGCTGACCTGTTTTTAATTTCTATCAAATGCACTCTTGGAGTAAGCAAAGTGTGTGTGGGGTGTGTGTGTGTGTATGTGTGTGTGTGTGTGTTGTGTGTGTGTGTTGTGTGTGTGTTGTGTGTGTTGTGTTAAAACTGTTGATTCATCAAATTTCTGAAACTAAGACAAATTATTTTTATTTTACATACATGTATTATTAATAGGCTGAGATAATGATCCTAGTATACTTAAACCAGAATGACAGGAGACCAAGCCTTTTTTTTTGTTCCTTGTAAAGTATGGCATCCGGGCAGTGCTCTCTGTCTGTCTGTCTGTCTCTGTCTCTCTCTGTCTCTCTGTCTCTCTGTCTCTCTGTCTGTCTCTGTCTCTCTCTGTTAAACTTGAAAATGTGGGAGCTAGAGGAATCTGGGGGAGCACATGGAGCCCCTCATGAAGCATCTGATGGGGATGGCTGGCAAAGCAGATGATCATCCGCTTTGATTAGCATCTCCATGTTCATATTGTGGTCTCACAATGCATTACCCTCCCACTGTCAACCCAGACACCCTGAGCTATACTTGAGCAATTAATTACCACATCACCCAGTGTCTCTACTCCACTGGGGAATGCATAGAATCTTTATATAAGGTCTTCATACTGGGTTATGTCCTTCAAGTATTTGACAAGTGGATCAAAGCATTGTCTTATGAAAAAAGACTCAGAGACAAAGACATAGTCTTAAATGACACCCCTGGAGATTTCCTTTCCTGCATTAATGAATCTTTGAGCAGATTTTCTACCAGCAATGATTCCATGATTTTTTAAAGCTGCATTTTTATTATTTTCCTTTCAAACACTTGGTTGAAATTAACATACTGGCAGAACCAGCCCCCAACCCARCCTTTTCTAAATGTTAAGGGAAAATTTAAATTGACTTATAGAGCATAATTTACTTTACATAAAACCTGCTGTGGCTTTTAACACTCTATTCTCTTTTATTAAAATACAACTCATCAGCTTAATGATTGTATAATTCACTGGAGGTCGGAATACTGTTTGCAGGTATTTTGGAATTTATGAGAACATGCCGTTTCTCCTCCTGACAACTGCCCCTTCCTTCTGCTGTGTGAATTTCTCTGGGAGACAAATAGGAGTCCATGCTCTTATTGTCACAATCCTTTAGCACTAAACATGCACCAAATATGTTCTTAGCATCAAATTTTTAATATAAGCAGTCTGTCTTTTATTTCAGATCTTTTTAGTGTCACTTTCTTGTTACATTTTAATTTGTTGGAATATTTGAGAAAAAGTCTTAATATATGGTCTCATACTGGTCTTTCTCCCTCTGTGTTCTAAAGTTCTGAGTGTTAATATTAAAGGTATGTACTATCATGATCAACATTACTTGTTCCCTCTCCTCTGTCTCTGTGTCTGTCTCAGTTTCTGTCTCTCTCTATGTATGCGTCTCCCACGAACCTTGTATATCTGCTTCTCATTTCTGTTTGTCTACCTGTCTTTCCTACTCTGTGTCTCTATCTCTCTATCCTTCTCTATCCCTCCCTGGCTCTCTGCCTCTGTCCTTGTCTGCCTCTGTCTCTATGTTGTCTCTATCTTGCTGTCTTTGTCTCTGTTTCTCTGTTTCTTTGTGTCTATCTCTGTCTGTCTTTGTTATCTTTCTCTCTCTGTGTGTATCTTTGCCTACTTGTTACTCCTCTATCTCACTTCCATCCCCTCTCTCCTCTCATCTGAAAGGGCCTCTTTATGCAGCTCAGGCTGCCCCAGAGCTGATCCTCCAACCAGGTCAACAATTTCTAGTATACTTTACTCTTTTCGATGTAACCTGTTGCCTATCCTGTCAGAGTTTAAATACCCATTTTCCTTGGTAGAAAGTCAAATTATTATGAGCATTTGTCTTCTAACTTTCAAAAGACTTGATTCATTTATCCTGTTCCTTATCTCTCAGACACCAGTTAATTAATAGAGTTATTTCATGTCTGAAAGTGTCCTTGGGATTCTGCATTTCCTGGGAGTTGGTTTCTTAGTTTGCATTGGGTTCGTAATACCCACAGGTTCTGGGAAGAGGAAGAGGAAGAGGATGAGTAGAAAGAAGGAAATGAGGACTAGAAGGAGGAGAAAGGGTGGGGTGGAGGAAGAGGAAGGGGAAGACAAGGAAGAGGAGGAGGAGGAAGAAGAGGAGTCACTCTGTTCCTCTTACCCAGAGACAGCCTGGAACCTGAAACTAGCTGCTAAGACTGAGGTTATATAGTAGGAATCACAGGTTTCAAACTTACATCTGTAGCTCTATACCAGTGATGAAATAAGAAACTTTTAAATCTTTTGACTCATTATATGTCACAATTGGCATGTCATGGCTCTTTCTYTTTTCAGAATACTGTACTATGAGCCAGCTTATCAGATAGATAAAAAAGCAGGCAGATACAAAGGGAGGTAGATTTCTGAGTTCTAGGTCATCCTGGGACAGAGTTAATTTAGGTCCAGGCATGGTCAGAATGGTAATCTCAGGACAGTATCCCAGCTAAGTTTATTTTTATGCTTACAAAGAAAGTCAGATCTCTGAGTTCATTTGCTCTGGCTTTTTTTTTTTTTAATGTGCAATTGCTATCTTCTAAGAATCAAGTGCCTAAGGTGGTCATGGGATGGTGATTCCTGGGATAATCAAAAGGTAACCTGGAGTGAATGATTGAATTCATATGTTAATAAAAGACTGGGCTTTGGCCTGCAAGAGATGAGTTACCCAGAGAGATTTTAGAATTTTTCAAGCAAGAGAAAGCTGTCTCAAGTAGAGGGCTACCTGGAAAGCTATCTCAAGAAGAACAGGGGCCATCTGCTTGGACACATGATTTGACTTTGGAAAGCTATCTCAAGAAGAATAGGGACCATCATCTTGAACACATGATTTGACATTGRGTCATTCTTTTCACTGCTCCCAAACACCCCTTCTTCCGAAACTATCATCAAGCCAAGGCTGGTCTTTGGTAGGTGCATAGGTTTGAATGCTTGGTTCCAGTTAGTGAAACTGCTGAAGAGGGAATGGGAGGTATGACCTTGTTGAGTTAGATGTGGCCTTGTTGGAGGAGCTATGTCATGTGTCACTTGAAACTGAGATTCAAGAGTCCMYCTCTCTCTCTCTCTCTCTCTCTCTCTCTCTCTCTGAAACTTGCTAATGAGATGTGTACTTTTAGCTACTGCTCCAGCACTATGCTTACCTGTCTGCTGCCATACTCCCTGCCATGATGATAATGAACTAACCCTCTAAAACTGTAAATAAGCCCCCAATTAAATGGTTTATTTTTATCTTTACATTTTGTTTTTCATTTATTCATTTTTTCATTCATTTATTTTTGAGATAGAGTCTCTCTACATAGCCATGGCTGTCCCRAAACTCAGTATGTAAACCAAGCTAGTCTCAAACTCAAAGAGAAGATACCCCTGCCTCTACCTCCCAAGTGCTGGGATAAAAGGCATGTACTGCCATGCCTGAAATTGCTTTAGTTTATAATTTGCCCTGGTACTGGTGTCTCTTCACAGCAATAGAATAACAAGAAGTCTATCACACTTGGGAAATYGTGACTATGCAGCTGTAGACCTATAGCTCTCCAGAAATCACCCAAAAATGTTTAGCTGTGAACATAGAATTTTCTAGCATAATGTAATTAAGTTAAACATTTTCTAAAAACACATTTTATAAGATTAAGTTTTGAACCATTTAACTTCATCCAAATTTTGTGATCATTTTTGAAGTCTGGCCCTCTAAAATTCAAACATAATTTTATAGCAAGGCCTATTTTATCCATGCTACAATGAAATGCAACAACACTTTCCAAGTAAATGAGATTAATAAGTTGAAATAACATAATAAGATCAGGGTACAAACATACAGCCCTTTATATATGAGCTCATAACTTTTAAATTGAGAATAACATCATGTTCCATAAACATTCTTTTTGTGAGCACATGACGATCTCTAAAGGAAAAGATAATTCTATGAATAACAGTAATGGCTAAAATTAATGTAATGACTCTGCCAGTTCTCCCTGATGTTTACAGCGATTAGCTCATTTAACTTTTAGCAACAAAATTGACATTTTACAGGAAAGAAGCCATTTATATTGGGAATTCATATTAGCAAGACCACAGGGTAGGTAGCATATCAATATTCAATATCAAGAACTGCTGGCCTTATGTCATTCCATACTTTCCTATCCATTGATTCATATCTGTCTATCCATTCATCTGATGGCAGACACACAATTGTTTAGGTAAAACACTGTCCCCTAGTTAGATACTTTGAGTAATCCTGGATCACTGGAATGATAGCAAAATATGTAAATTTCACTTTAGTTAGAGCCTTTGGCTTTGGGGGAGCAAGGAGATCTTTAAGAAAAAACCAGTACATTAATTCGTTTTTTCTACTAGGCAGGTACCACTTGGGAAGCAGTTGCAACCATCCAGAGTATATAAATAAGGATTTCTGCAATAACTTGTCCACCTTTACTATTTTTCCTCTGAGGAAAAAAGTGGTAGAAGTCACACAAAATACTTCCAAGCCACTAATATTATAGGAGAGGAAAAAAAATTATGCCAGATAGCCTCACAARAGAATCTCCACAAATGCAGTGTCTGAGCTAACTGGATTATGTATCTGAGCCCACGATTAATGTCAAAGTGAGAATAACAGAGAATCCATTTCCCACTGCACAAGTTTGTCAAACAGCTTGAGGGCCTTTCTGAGGCAGGACCAATGCCGGCTTCATTACTACGGCATCAACCTTCCCYTCCTCCACAGGGCATTCATCATCTTGTTCAAGCTTGTTGGCTCAGCAGCCCTGGTAGGAGTAACATAATTGCTTGAGAAGAGAGAAAATCATGAAGCAGACAGCAGGTTCAAAGCCATCCTGAGGGTTTTCCTTCTCAGAAAACAAACCATAATTCTGCAGCCGTGTTTCTCATCACATACCCGAAAAGTGCTAGCAGGAGGGCTGTGGCCGCCAAGTTCTCCCGAAATGTGAAAGCTGTTAACTGGAAGGCGCCTATCATGGCGACACACAGGCAGACAGAAACCAAGTAAAAGAGCTGGAAAAACAAAGGGGACATGCCATATAAAATGGGAACATTAATCATGCTCTACTTATTCTGCAGTTTCCATTCAATTTCTACTTAAAGCTAGCTCCTGCTTTGCATATTCAAAGATGTTTAGAGTTCATTGTGCTGAGTCATTGTTATGGGCTTGGTTGTGCTCCTCCAAACACTGATGTGCTAAACACCCAGATCTTCAGAATCTGATTGTGTTGGTGTCAGGACCCATAGTCCTTTAGGGGAAAACAGACTCAAATAAACTACCAGCGCTACCTATACCTATCTTCCTTGGGAAGGGCCAAGGAACAGTCCCAGAAACAAGAATACACACACACACACACACACACACACACACACACACACACACCACAACACAAATACATATGATATGGGGATGGGGTTGGTCTTCCCTGCTTCGCTTTTCCTACAGCTTTTCCTTTAAGGACTCTGTAGCACAGGCAGCAAAAAGCATCCCCAGGCCTTCCTTGGACAGTCCCAAACTAAGTTATTGCTTCTTTGGGGTTGCTGACCACAGAATACTTCTTCCGACTAACCCATGTGGTGAGTCCTTTCTGCTCTTTAAATCTCTGCTGAAATTTAATCTATTACTCTAACCTCCTGAATTAAAGTTTACCTTTATGCCATTATCCTCTTCCAGTCTTCCAATGATTTAGTCACGAACCAGTTATATCTGGTATATTTGACATCAGCTTCTTCCAATACAACTGTGAGCTCTATTAGGAGACAGATCTACTCCAACTTAATCATATAATTAGGACCAGCATTCAGTCCATTGAGTGGGTGAAACAAAAACATAGGCTAGTTGGCTTACAAACAACAGGGACCTATTGCTCATAGCTCTGGATTGAGAAATCTAAGACCAGGACTACCGGTATCAGAGACAGTATATAGTGAACAACTGCTTTTCAATTTAGAGCTGGTGAATTTTCTATCATTTTGCCACGTGGTGGAAAGGGTAATAGAGTTCTCTCACATCTCCATTMTATAGATACTAATCTAMTCATGAAGGCTACATCCTCTTGATCTAGTCATTTTCTGGAGGATCCCAATTCCTGCTACTATCACACTGCAGAATGTTTGAACACTGAATGCTGGGAGATACAGATGCTTAGTCCTCAGCAATCTTGTACATACCCTAACCCATAACAGATCCCCAACAATATTCATTGATTAAGTCACCGAACAGAAAAATCTTGAAATGACTGAGTAAAAGGAAAGGAAAGGAGTCAGCCAAATATCAAAAAGTCCTTTCAGCTCTTAAGCCCCAAGTCCACCCATCACAGAGTGAAGAAGAGCCACATTTAGAATAGAGGGTAAGGAGATATTAAAGCACAGAGAAGAGAGGAAATCTCAGGGTCCTTAGGGTTTGGTTTGTCTATAGTGTCGTGGTGTGCTACTCTTTGTGCTCCTACTCACTGTTGTCACATACTTCCCATTCCCTGAGACCACTAGCTGGAAAATGCTGGGGAATATAGAACCCTAAGACTGTGGTACTAGGGACATAGCTGAGTTAGAGGTACTGAAGTGTGGTTCTGTCTAACTAGAAGCATCATTTTGGAGGACCCACTGCCTCCCTATGAAAAGACATGGCTTAACAAAGATAAACCCTCTGCAGACCAGAACTYCTTAGTCTTGAGATTTATGAGTCATCTTTAGTGCTGGATGAAGATGTACTTKGAGTCTCACACAACAGACTCCTGAATGTTAATGTATCTCTGGTATGACTCAGATAATCTATATGATTTAAAGCATCTAGATTACAGGAACAGAAGCAAACCAATCAGTGTAGTTCTAAGTSTATTAAAAGGAGTAAATATTGCTTAAGACCAGCTTCCTAACACATCAGTTCCATGGAAAACAACACAGATGGTCAGAAGCTGAGGAGTGGGAAGCTCTCAGGGAGAATCAGGCCTGCCTACCCTTCTGCTCACATAGGATTTTCCACATCATAGAATATATCATATCCATGAGGGCATGAATGCATAGATATTTCCTTTGTTCAAAAATGCCGGTTCTGCTCTGATGCCAGTGATGGGAGGAATGAGGGTTGTGCAAGAATAATAAATCTAAATCAGAGTATATGCACTGAAAATACTTGGCCTAAGCTCTAGGCAGCAACTCAACATGGACTTGATATTGTCACAGAAAGAACAGAAGACAAACTGTTATGATTTCAAGATTGGAGGAAACTCTGATATCTGCTATCACAATGGGGAGGTGCTAACAGTGAGGGCAGAAGTTAGGGATACAGATGAGAGGTCATTTCTAATAGTTTTTACCATCCCACATTCCAGCCCATTGAAAGGGAATAGTGAAAGCGGCTATTCTCTCATTTCTTCCCTAATAAAAAACTGGGGGTCCTAGATTCCAGACCACTCCAGCCCATGATTCTTGAGTCTTCCCCTCATAAAGCAATCCTGAATGTCTGATGTTACCTTGTAAAGGCAAACTAGTAGGTGCTCTTAGCCAACAGAACGAGTGTTTCCCTTGTGGACTCCCCCATGTGGCTTAGGCCCTTCAACCACCATATTCATATAAGAGCCATATGCACAAATCCTACCATGTCATACAGGAAGTTAACGAGCCAATATGTTCTGTGTCCAAGGCCACTTATATGTTGCAATCTTTTAGCTCCAGTCACTCTGTCCCTCACCACAGAGCTACCAATTGATGCTGACAAGATGGAGAATCCCAGGACAATGCAGAGGGCAACACCACACTGGCGGATGCTCTCCAGGCTGTAGACAGAGGATAATATAATAGATCATCAGATATCATAGAAGAAACCAGAACTTCCTTCTATTACTAACACTTGGCAAGAAGGAAGGCCAGGCACACTGCCAACAATGTATGGATTCTATCCTTTATTCAGTCCCCTCAAGTGCTTTGAAGATGTGGGTTATTGTTCAGAGCTTACAGAACACACAACAGAGAATAGAATAGACAAGCATGAAGCTGGAGAGCATTGCAGCATCTTCCTATCTCATCCTACTCTTGTTCATGTAGTCTGACTCTCAGTTAAAACAGTAAACCTCTGCAGAACAACATCCAGCTCCTGGGGTCCTTTCCAACACTATAACCCCATTTGCTGTGCAGCAGAACTCAACATGGAGGGGTGTTTGTAGGGCTGTTGCCTCAATGGCTCATGTCCAGACTTAAGGAAGCATTTTGGGAAAACCAAATGCTTTCTAAATGGCCACATAGCACCATGATCATACCATACGTCTTTCCGACAGGTGGAGCTGGAGAACCTTTAGTAGATTCAAGCACTGCCACTGACTATTTTGTCTATCTCTGGGAGCAGGTGGGCACAAGCAGCCTTTTATCTGTCAGACACAGTGAATGGTCTCACCACACAGCACTCATTAGGCTATGCTCTCTGTCTGTCATACCTTGTTTTATAACAGTCTTCAGCTAGCCTGCCCCAGAACTGAGGTCATGTGTCAGAGACTATTGGAGGTAGAACTCTCCAACAATAGAGATAACAAAGCAAATGACAGCTCACCTTTGCTGTTTCATTGCTTATTTAAGGAGAGCATACTCATCAAGATATATGGTCTCTACTTGGCAGGCCAGAGGGTTACATAAATAATRTTTTTATTAGTTTTGTCAACTAAATGATTGTCAGCTATATGGAACAGAATGGAGACAGGGAGAGAATGAAGGCAGAAACAATGTACTTAGTAGCAAGGTGTTGACTCCTGACACTTAAATATAGACTCAAATTTACCACAGCAACACCACCACCACCCACCTCCACCTGTACTTCTTGTGGAGCGTGAGTTATGTCATGCATGAAAAATGTTCACGGATGCCCTGCATGTTTACCTATGTGAGTATCATGCTTATATTGTTAATGTGAACAGTCTTCCTGGAATGTGTGCTATCCAGAGGCTACAGGAACAATTCTTTCATGAAAAACAATTTCTTTTATGAAAATCACAAATAAATAGTATTTTCACCCATTTTCAGCCCAGCCATTTGCACTTCCCCTTTAAAGCTATCTGTGACAGCATCTCTCTTGGAACATGTTAAAATGGGATCAAAATTGCTCCTCAGCATCTTAAATGTTTTCTTCTGTATGCTCCCCATATCACTCCATCTACTTACATCCTGTCTTCATTGAGTAAGGCCCCTCCGTACGGGTGGCTGTACAGGGTTATTCCTGTGAACAACAAATTGAGATGTGAGTTTCATGGCCTCTCCTTTTGGTAACTCATCTTCAAGCCACTCAAGAGATGTCTTATGGTTGCTCTGCCCACCCCCAATCCATTATTAGTGAAAAGGAGCAAATGTGCTCTTGCCATTAAACTGGTATGCTCTGGGCTCTTTGTCCTTATTGCTTTKTCAAGCATAACCATTGTGTATTTCACATGTGTCACATCACAGACACCATGCTCCTTTGCCTCTCATTTAATTGCCCATTGTCATAAGCATCCTAGTGTCATAACTACCACACMGATCTCTACCCATAGACATCACTTTGGGACAAAATGAAGTATGCAGTTATATCCTGGAAGCTAAAATATCATCACATATCAGAGGAAACAGTCTTGGTCTATAATGGCCTAGAAGGAGAGTTTGGTTCAAAGAGACAAGTTCAAAACAAAATAAAACATGATTAGAGGTTGAGAGCACTGGTTCTAGTCCAATTTTAGGGGAGAAGACAAGGTTGGACAAAAATTCAGTTGTACAAATAGTGGCTTTATTGAATCAACTAAACTTCAATAAAAACTCTAGACATTGAAGCTTACCTACTCTTCTGGCTGCTAAACAGTTGGATATGCTACAAGCAATGGGAAGTGTCATGTTTGATTCCACAGGCTCTTCCCTAACCTCATTTTTAGAATTTTATGTTGATTGGCTTCAATAAATACTCCAATCTAATAAGGTCAGGACAACTCCTAAAACTCTTAACCAGGCAGTCAGAGCACGGAGGTCCCCAGGTTCCTTGCAATGCAGCTCATACCTGGACTATGTGATCTTGTTGAGGAACACACCCTTTGCCTTACTGGGTATAACTGAAAACTATTATTGATAGCATGACTTACTAACATCTTGTCCTGTGTCCTCCTTTCCTAGAAGCTGAGCAAACACAAAGGCCTAGGGTTTATTTCTGTCTTACTATATTTTGCCTTTCCAGATCAACTTACGTTTGCAGAACCAACACATTCAGTAAAATGACTAGTTTTTCTTGTTAAATTGACACAAAGTAGAACCACCTGAGAAGAGCAAACCTTAACTGAGAAATTACTTAGATCAGATTGGCCTGATTGCTAATTAATAGAGGAAAGCCCATCCTACTGTGTGGGAGGTCTTAGATGTTCAAGATAGTTAGCTGTCCATGAACCAGTGAGTGTGTCAGTAAGCAGCATTCCCCCGTTGTTGCTGTATAAGCTCCTGCCCTGGCTTTCCTCAGTGATGGGATTTGATGTACAGGTATTAAATCAAATAAACCTATTCCTCACCCCAAGTTGGTTTTGCTCATGCTCTTTATTATAGCAATAGAAGGCAACCTAGAACTCCAAATAAATAGACATTTCTCCTCTTGTATGTTTTCTCATAATTCTCCCCTGTGTTCTCTGCAACCTACCTCCTCAGACCACCTGGATCTCAACCCTCATACAGTTTAATATATTCTGCACATACCCTGTCACCTGAAGACTGCATGTTTATGACCTCCAAATCAAAGCCCATCATTAGCTTATGGGATTCCCATTATCCCATTTGCCCAAAAGCCAAATTGAGGTCCTATCTACTCCTCATTTTTCTTTGCCATATTTGTTCAAGTTTCCACGTTTTCTCACTTCCAAGCTCTTCTACTTCCATGTTACCCCTCACACAGCATGATGGTGTTCATGCTGACTAGCACTTTGTCTTGGTGGCCCTGAGCTCACATCATCTCTAAGCCTGTCTGTACTCAAGCTCAGTATATATATCAGCCCCAACAAGCTAGATAATATTTTTTTTAGAGAGAGAGAAAGAGAATGTGCATGAAAGAGGGAGAGATCTCTAAGCCTGCCTGTACTCAAGCTCAGTATATATGTCAGCCCCAACAAGCTAGATAATATTTTTTTAGAGAGAGAGAAAGAGAATGTGCATGAAAGAGGGAGAGAGAGGTAGAAAAACAGAACAACCATGTCCTTTACCTCCACAGAGGTTCATTTTCTCATAAAGTATAAAATTCTTTCACTGATTCCATTTGAAAAATGAGATTAGTATCATTTTCCTTGACCCTGATGCATTTTAACTTTGCCTTCAACTTCCTGGACCAGGCCCCATTGACATCTCATTCCATCTTATTCCTATTCAGATATTAATTTCTTTTTCATGAAATCATTATCACATCGTTATGCTTTAGTGAAGTAAAACAGATGAATAAAAAATGTATAAAGACTATCCCTGACTTACAGTAGTTTTATGAATTTACAACTCTACACTACTGCAGAAATAAAATAAGCTTTGTGGAAATCACACTTCAAAATTGAATTTTAATCCTTTGCTGGATATGAAGATGTGGTACTATGCTCTGCTCATGGTGGGCAGCAAGCACTTTGAGCAGCAGATCCTAGCCACTCAACAATGGCCCATCCTCCATCACTTGGGATCACAACCTTCTTGTCCTTAGTCTGTTATTTGTGTCACATGAATTTCTCGATTATAACATTTGCAACTTACTGTGAGTTTATTAGGATACAACTCCACCATTAAGTCAAGCTGAATCTATGTTTCAAGTTTACAGTGTCATTCTTAGCATACAAATATATGGTGAAATGATTAGATTAACAGTCAAGCTAATTAACATAACCATTTCTTAAAAACTTTCTCATGAGAATGGAAATTAGTGTAACTATTATGAGGAGGTACTTCAAAACTAAAACTAGAAATAATATAAGATGTAGCACCCCCAGAAAAGGAATTCATACTCAAGAAATAAAATTATACAGATGTCTGCAGATCACATTCACTGAAGCATCATTCCTGATGACCAAGATAAATCTACAACTCCAGTGTCTATAGTCAGATGAAGAGATGCAAAAATGTGTTATTTCTAAATGTAGATCCAGGTATTTACAAATGTACACACACATACATTTTAGTATAACATTCAAACATTTTTTAATGAAAAGGAAATCCTGCTTTTTGCAAAAACACTGCTAAAATAAATACCACATACATAAAATAAGTCAGAAGAACAAAAATAAATACCATGTGGTCTTCCACAAATCCCTGACACTATTAATAATACTCTGTTATGCTTGCAGACAGGAGCCTAGAATGACTGTCCTTTGAGAGGCTCCACCTAGTAACTGATTCAGATGGATATAGAGACCCACAGTCAAAAATTAGATGGAGCTTGGTGACTATTATGGAAGAGCTGGGGGAAGGATTGAAGGCCCTGAAGGGGATAGAAACTCCACAGGAGGACCAACAGAGTCAACTAGCCTGGACCCTTGGGGCTCCCAGAAAGTGAACCACCAACCAAAGAACACACATGGGCTGGACCTAGGCTTCCACACACATATGTAACAGATATGCAGCCTGCTCTTTCCTTGTCTATGGGATATGGTCTTCTAGTTGGGCTGCCTTGTCCAGCTTCAGTGGGAGAAGATGTGCCTAACCCTGCAGAGACGTCATGTGCTTTGGTGGAGGCTACCCAGGAGAGGCTCCCCCTTCTCAGAGGAGAAGGGGGTATGGAGGAAGGACTGCTAGAGATGAAGACCAGGAGAGGGGACATCGATTGGGATGTAAAGTGAATTATTAAAAATATTAAATATACAAAAGCAGAGTGGGAGAGATGTTACTGAAAGGATATAAGAGGAAGTTCATTTTAGGGACAAATAAACAAGCATGGTGACAAGAGATAATAATGATATATTGGTTATCTTTGATGGGATAGATATTAAGTGTTCTTACCACACATGTACATGAAAAAAGTGACAGCCTTCAAATCCTGGGTCCTTACGTGCTTATAAGAAGAGATGTGCAGTTGTTACCCAGAAGGACACCATACTCACTCACCTTACACACCCACAGCTCCAACTAACCATGCATTAGGAATGTCCAGGAAAATCCTACCTCCATACTGCGTGTGCATAGATATTTCCCTTTTCATTATTCCCTAGATAGTGTAGCATGAAAACTACTTGATAACATTTTTATTTTATTATGTATTTTCCGTCACCTGGAGAGTATGTAAATTATGTGGCAGAGTAAGCCTGAGTTATAGGCCAATATTGTACCAACAGCATTTGAAATAAGACATTTAAGCATCTATGGATTTGGACAACTAATGGTCAAGGATCCCTGAAACTAGTCTTGACAAATACTTAGGATAATACAAGCTGTGGTCAAGTGTTATATGCTCTGAGTATGTGGGTTAAGTTACGGGTATATATTTTTTGAAAGAAGCTCTGACACACCAACATCATTATGGACATTTGAGAAGAGGTACCTAAAACATAAGTATCTCAGATAGTGAGAGGACAAGATATAGCTACTACTGTCTCCTGAATTAGATTTAATATGGCTTACAAGATTAGGACTCTAATTGCTGCACCCTACAATTGAGTTACCATTGTCACTGAACTAAGTTTGTGTGGTGTTTTTCTTCACACAGTGGCTCAACTGGGTTCCAGAGAGAAAGGTACAGCAGCAAAGCATAAGTTTACCAGATGAGCACCTCAAAAGGCCATGGGAGTTTTGAAGCATGGGGCTGGGGTGGTAACGACCCACTAGGGGGAACTTAGTGAGCTGGGTGACGATTTTGGAGCACTGAGTCAGAGAGTCTCCACGAGATAAGAACAGGCCGGCATTGACCACCAGTAAATGGCTGGCCAGCACACTGGGGCAAAGAGTAGCTGGGTTTAGTGCAGGATGGTGCCACTTTTTTAATATTTCTCAGAACACTGGCAGACAGGAGCATGTTGTTGTCTGAGAGGCTCCACCTAGCAGCTGACTCAGACAGATGCAGACAACCACAGCCAAACAGTGGATGGAGTTTAGGGACTCATGGAAGAATAGGAGGAAGAACTGAGGGCCTCAAGGGAATAGGAACTCCACAGGAAGACCAACAGAGCCAACTAACCTGGATCCTTGGGGTTTTCAGAGTCTGAACCACCAACCAAACAACATACAGAGACTGGACCTAGGTTTCCTGCATATATATAACAGATGTGCAACTTGGTCTTCATGTGGGTCCAAAACAACTGGAATGGAACAGCTATCCCCAAAACTGCTTGTTGTGCATGGGATATGTTCTTCTAGCTGGAATGCCTCAGTGCAAGAGGATGTGGCTAGCCTTGCAGAACCTGAAGTGCTAGGGTAGGTGGGGAGTACCCCCACCCACTCGGAGGAGGACTGTGGGAGGCAGTGAGGATGCAAATTTAATAAGTAAAATTTAAATTAAATTAAATTTAAAAGAATCAAGATACAGAAAAAGACATCCAATTTTAAGGTTTAGAACAGAAAACCCTGCTATTGCTGTCAGAGCAGTAGTTAAGCCAGTACTTGCTGCCAGCTTTTGCGAGACCACATCCAGCTCACATTAGAATAACACATTATGCCTATGTTCTAACCTGCGTGTAGAAACCAGAGCACAAGACACCAACTGTGATTCATCAAGAATCAAGCAAAGATAYGGTGCTGCTCCTTCTCAGACCAGATGATTCATTCAGGTGTTGCTGAGCCAGCTAGCAGGAGCCTTGTGATAGGCAGACAAGTAGACCATCCCTGAATATTACCTCCCACCACAGAGAAGCCATTATGGTATTCTGGGAAGTCAAGCAGCGGGCACCATGAAATACTATGGGGATTCTGGCAGCACTAAGGATTGTGAATTACAATGGACCTAAGTATATATGCTTGAAACTCATGTGGTGTCTGGGTCTACAAACACCAAGTTAGTTTTTCATTTTTATAGCAACTTGGCTCACCATCACATTACCATTTTTTTTCAGAATCCTATTTGTTTTTGTAGCACTTCTATGAGGTTAAACACACTTTAAAATTAAACTAACATTGCTTTAAATTGGATGTAAGATTTTATGTGTATTTTGCAAAGTCCAGCAAAAGCTCTGAAGTTATTTAAATAAATGGCATATGCATACATTTCCTCAAAAATAAAAGAATAATGAACAGGGAAAAGAACTACAAACACAGGCGAAGATGGCCGCCTCCTGAGACTCTCAAATCCATTCAGCCTGCACCAACAGGGGACATATCCTGCACAGCCTGTTTCCCAAACCTTACACAGTACAATGTTAGATATCAGACCACTTCCTACAAATCCGGGAATGGGGTTTGGTACATCTAATACAACTACTATATGAGACCAGCCACAGAGAAAGGGCAGCCAAGTGATTGGGGATTGGAAGGTGAATTCAGAGAGAGAACTGCAGCATAGGAAAGTTCTCCTGAATGACCTGACTTTAAGCAGAATAGGCATCAGAACAGAAGGTACAACTCCAATTATCTGAATCTCCATTTAATCCCTTTTCAATGAAGCCAGAAACATCATTTATAGCCTTTGATGTCCTGGTGTGGATGCTACATTATCACAAGGAACAATCCCTATAATTGGGGTATTATTTTCTTTGTCTCCTGTCACTCAATAGTTGTCTTAGGTCACAATGAGACAGTGAGAGAATCTTGGGCTGATGAGGCTGGTAACAGGCCCAAGGGTCTTAAAGAGAAAGGCCATGGCCAGAGCATCACAATGGAGATGATGGAGTGCATCTCTCTCAGCAACATCACTTCAAAGGTTTTCAGAGATGATGTTCACATGTGCATTTTGAGGACACTTGAATCATCTTTCTTTGATTATTCTTATCGTTTATATTCTGGTTTTTTTCCCTTCTAAGAATTGGCCCACAGCAACGTATAAATGTGTAAAATTAGTTTTCTCATTTAGTGTTCTCATTATGGCTGCATCTGGTATGTTTTCTAGACTGTATGTTTGTCACTTTATAAAAATGCACATCTGTGCTTTTGTCCCATATCCATTATGATAGAGAAATACTTAACACATTGCAATTCAAGTCATCCCTTCAGGTTTCATTATTTTTATGTGTATATCTTTGGAAGTATTAATGCCCAGACGTCCCTAACATCTACATCAAAAAGAYTTTCCTTCACCATAATATGTATAGAAAAGTTTTAAGTCACTATTCGTTAAGCTGGGAGTTTACCACCCTATATAATGTTGTAATAACATTACGAATGCAGGGTAATAGAAACTTTAACAACAAAAGTAAATTTCTGAACATGCAAATAGTCAAAATTTAATTAATTCAAGSTAAAACATAAGAAATATGAGATCTTGATGCTATATTATGTGTTTCACTGACTCATTTCTGTGATAAATATCCTGACAAAGAATAATTTAAGAAAGAAAGGGTTTATCATAGCTCACAATTGCCAGTTACAATCTATCATTGTAAAAAATTTAAAGCAACAAGATACATAATATATATATGTAGTCAAGATCAGAAAGCAATGAATTAATAAATACAAGCTAAGACTCAATTTTCTCCATTCTATACAGTTCAGGATCCCTTGCCTAAGGAATGACACCATCCATGGTGGGCAGATAACACAAAAACTACAAAAGAGCTTGCCTGAAAAGCCTTGGCTCATATTTGACAATATTGAAAATAATTAAATACAGTGCATTTACTATATGAAGATTTTATTTCCTATAAAATAGAAGTATTTAATTTTTAAAAGCAAAGACCTTTAATACTTTCTTACCATCCTTGTTATTATAAAACCAGTATCCTCAGGTTGAATTACTTTAGAATGTTTGATTTTAAAATTGACTATTTAAGAGTTGCTGAGTTTCATCTGAAAATGTTAACTCAATTTTGGCTTGAAATCTGGACAGAATTTCCAACAAWTTCTGAAATGGCCCTCAACATTCTTCTCTCATTTTGTTCTACATAGTAATATGAAGTGGTACTTTCAATGTTGGCAATTATAAAAGCAACATATKAATCAACTATAAAATGTGTTGAAGTTGCTCTCTGCCCTAACATATGAGATATTTAGCCAGGATTTAATTATTTAGGTAAAAAGTAATTGTACCTAGATGACATTAGTATGTTAATTTCTTGCATGTTTAATAAAGTGTAAATATGTACCAAAGAACTGTTTGAAAATATGTCTTGTAAAGTATCTTAAGTAGGTGTTTGTATATTTTGTATATTTATAACAGGTTCCATGTAAAATTTTCTCAGGCAATAAAGATTGAAGAATTCCTTTCTTAAAGAGTCACCAGAAATCTTCAGGTACAGTCAAAGGCTAATGTAATCACACACTACTAAGAGTGAATACAGACATGCAAGGTGATTCTCCTAAGTGGCATTTTCCATGGTGTTCACCCCCTCTTCCCACTCTTAATATCTCTGGAGGGAATATTGTGGGTGTTTTCCTCAATATTAAAATTAATTAACACCAATACTAAACATTATAAGCAACCATGAAATKTCAAGCTCTTGATTTTAAAGGTAGGGTACAAATATATACCACATGTACATCCTCACACATGAACAAACAAAAGATGAGGTTAAAAATTTATATTAAATTCTAATCCAAAACCAATCAGACTCAAAAAAGATTTTTTTATTTTAGGAATTTCTTCTTTTTTTTTCTTTTTTTTTTTATTGGATATATTCTTTATTTACATTTCATTTCCCTTTTTCTGAGTTCCCCGCCCCCCAGATGTCCCATATGTCTTTTTCCCTCCCCTGGTTCCCCCATTCACCCCTTCCCACTTCCCTGTTCTGGTATTACCCTGCACTGCTGCATTGGGCCTTTCCAGAACCTGGGTCCACTTTTTCTTTCTTG
>BDUI01009746.1:4144-16703 GCA_002335545.1 Apodemus speciosus | reverse complement strand
GTTCCTGAGAGCAGGTTACTGCCTGGCTGCTTGCGACCCCCACGATCTTAAACTCGGTATAACTGTATAGCTCGGGTCAACACCGGTACCTGGTCCTTCCGTCCGGCCCAAATGTCAGCTAGGCGGGCTGCGGTGGCGGGCAGTGCAAGATCTCCTGCAGGGCTCAGAGCCAAGCCCGGCTGGCCCACGGGGCCCGCTGCTCAGCTTAACTCTTGAGCGCAGATAGCTGAGTCCCCAGAGGTCTTAAATTTGGGGGTCCCGGTTGCAGGAGCTCACTCGGTGCGAGCCGGCCGTAGCTAAGATGGCGGCAGCGGCAGCGGTGGGGAGAGTAGCAGGAATTTCTTCTAACATAGCAATTATTACTGAATTACGTTTCATGTTGTATGTCTTCAATTTCCTGGGTCACTCTTGATATTCCATCAATATTTTTGCTACATGTAAAATATCTGTATAACTGGTGTGCTGTGCTGGAATTCATGCTCACATAAGTTTTCTTACTTCCATGGATCCAATGGTCCTGCAATCTTCCTTTGACTAATAGCTCAAATAGCTACCTGTGCTAACAATATTTCTATTTTAGCCACTTTCTATAGGAGGATGTCCTCACTGACTGTTTCTATCATGGGCAACAGTATCTCTCAGTACAGAATTTGAGGTAAACCTGTTTTTCTGTCCACATTCTATAAGCAGTAATCTGTTGTGTACTTTTTTGACACTGTAGGCAAAAACTGAGGATCAAATTCTATGTCCCCCAAAATGGAGAAGTTCTATACTTTCTGGGTCCTCCTTCTTACAACCTCAGACCACAGAGACAACCCAGAGGAGGAATCTCAGAGGTGCGAAGCAGGTGGTAGACTCCTGGGGACCAAAAGACTTGAACACAGAGTAGTGAATCCCGTGCATGTACTCATGACTTTTGTATATCTAGTCAAGACCTGACAGAAGCCTCCAAATGAGCTCTCAAATGACAGACACAACAGAGAACCTGAGAAGGGTGGCCCAACTGAAGACCTTTGCAGCTACATTTGCCCCAATCAGACAACTACTGGCAAAAGTGTCCTCACCAAGAAAGCTGACCCTAAACACTTGACGTGAAAAAGCCATGTACAATGGCTCACCTGGGATCAGAGATGGGCTATTCTCTACCCTACCAATATGAGTTATCAATCATAATGCTTAAAGGAATAGACTCGGGGGGTTCTGGCTACTGTGATCCTTTACTACCAAGAAGGAAGTCACCACATCCACCTGGTTGCAATCAGACTGAACATGGCATTGTGAGGTACAAAGAACTCACTTTCCCCATTGTCAGCCATGCCCAGCAGGACACTGATCATCACAGCTTCATGGCTGTAACTGAATTAAAGGTCACATCTGTAGGTCAGTTTGCAGGACCCAATAGTCACATCTGCTCAGGGTCTTAACATCCTGATCTCAGACTCCTTCTCTCTCACTGTGGACTGAGGGAGGACGTTTATTACTAGACACTAACTGCATCTGATTCCATCAAGAGAAACAATGGAAATACTGCCATGTTTATTTTCATTGTTACCTAGTTTATTTCATCTTTGCCTCATTACCTAACATGCCATCTGTGCAGACCCATCTCTGTCCTTCCTGAGGTACCTAGAATCCTATTATGATGTAATTTATCAATGGAATTCAGAAAGAGAGTTACTGATAGGGAAGAAGATAAAGAAAAAATCATATAAAATCATAATAAATCCCAAATATTCAAACTAATCTTGAACAGAAAGACCAGCACTAAAGGAATCATATTATTTAACTCCAAAAAGCTATTATACACACACACACACACACACACACACACACACAAAGATGCCCAAAATAAAGTATGCAGACTAGTGAGATGACTCAGCAGGTAATTGCCACCAAGCCCAAAGATCAGAGTTTGATTCCCAGGACTCATATGGTAGAGGGAGAGAACTGTTTCCTGTAAATTGTCCTCTGACCACATCTGTGTCATAGCATAGGTACCCACATATAAAAACTACCACAATAAACAAGCAATGTAATAAACAATTAAAAAAAACAGAAAAGAACATCCTCTGGGAAAGAAGCAATCTTTTTACTAAACAGAACTACAGAAATTGGGCATTCATATGCAAAGGAAAGAAACAAAACTATTTCTAACCCTATACAAAGATGATGTAAGACCTGAAGCCATACGAGGATTAGAGAATAAAGGGGGAAAGGGATGCTGTGCAACACTGCCCTGGACATGATTTGAGCTTTTTATAAGATCCAAAATACACAGGAAACAAGCAAGAATAGGCGAACAGGATGGCATCAAATGAAAACACGTTGACAGAGGCGAAAAGTGACCAACTGAGAGAAGACACAACCTACAGAATGGACGAAAAAATGTTTCAAACCATACATTTGATGAATGGTGTACATCAAGAATGTATAAATAACTCAACAGCAAAAAGTAACCAATTACAATGGCTTAAAATTCAATATTTCTAAAAAAAAATGTACTCTCAATAGCATATGAAATTTAAAAAAATGTGTGAAACCAGAAATCATCAGAGAAATACACATGGAAACCACGGCGGAAGTGAGGCCTAACTCCAGTTAGCAGGACTGTGAGGTCATGTCAAATGACAAATGATAAGCTTAAGCAAGAATATAGAACAAGGGGGCCAACACACTGTTGGTGAAGTGTAGGTAGGGCAGCAGTTTTGGAAAGTAACACAGGTGGTCCTTAAAAACTTAACAGTAGAGCTGCCCTGTGACCCATCAGTCCTTCTGCTGTCCGTCAAAGGAACATTTTCATGTACACTCTGCCACTACTCACAGTAGACATGACACGGAGTTAATCTAGATGTCTATCAACTGACACATAGATAAAGATTGGTATTTTTATACCAAGTGTATATTATTCAGGCAAAGAAAAATGAAACATTGTCTTTACTTAGCAACACAAATGAACTGTCAAATATTATGTTAAATGAAGAATAGATACAGAAAGATACTACAAATTATCAGGTCACAAAGCTACAAAACCAAAATAGATAGTGACAATCTACAGTTCTCACTGACACTTTGCTCAGCATAATATCTCCAGGTGTTTGTGATGCTATTTAAGCATTGGCTGAAGTGGATCTATAGGTTGATCTTAGAAACTACTACCTGAGTGCAAGAGAAATGAGCCATTAACTCACTCTGAGAGATGGAAGGACCCTCAGAGGAGCTCAGTCACACCTCAGTCAGATTCTGGAAGTTGGGCAGAAATGCACAATGTTGGGTTAAGGTGCTAGACAGTGAGGGAAGAGAGCTGGCTGAGGGTCCCCAGGGGCAGTAATCCACTGAACATAAAAGCCCAGTGATGGGGCTGGAGAAATGGCTCAGTAGTTAAGAGCACTGACTGCTCTTCTGAAGGTCCCGAGTTCAAATCCCAGCAACTCGTGGCTCACAACCATCCATAATGAGATCTGTTGCCCTCTTCTCGTATATCTGAAGACAGCTACAGTGTACTTTCAAATAAATCTTAAAAAAGAAAACAAGAAAAGAGCCTAGTGCTGAAGATGCTGATTCACAAGAGAAGGATCGGGAAAGGATAAGGTGAGATCTCAGACTGGCAGCAGAAAATGCACTGCTATTTAGATGCATGGGCTTTAACCTGCATATGAGAGGCACCAACATTTCTAAGTTTGGACAAGAAGGACAATTTCAACACTTTTTGAAACACTTTTTCTAACAAAATGTCAGCATCTTGGTTGCATTTTGATTGGTGAATCAATACAAATGGAATTCCAAAAATAATAAAAATGATTTCAGCAAAGAAAAGCCAGAAGGCAAAAGCATTTAGTAGACACATAATATGTAGTAGAAGAGCAGTGTGGGATGGCCTGAGCAGGGCACACAGGCTTGGATACTTTCCTTGCTTTTCTGTTCTCATTACATGACCTAAGTGTAGGATAAACACTTAGGCATTGCTGGAAGAAAGTACAAAAAGTGACAAAGTCAAAGTCTATGAATAGTTAATAGAGATAAATTTTTATGCAAATAGAACTGTGACTTGATGTGCACATATGAGAAACAGCAAAGAGTTCTGAAGTGGCTGCTGCTGAACCTTTGGCTGAAAAAGAACTCCAAAGGACAGAGTGCTGGACCAGACCAGGGCTAGCCTGGAGGTCATCGCCTGACATTGTAGTGCATGTTTGCAATCTCAGTGCCTAGGAAATAGGGGCAGAAGGATTAGGAGTTTGAGGTTATCCTCCTCACACAGCAGTTGGAAGGACAACCTGGACTGCATAAGATCTTGTTTCAAATTTTTTAAAAAAATTATTAAGGCCAAAAAATTAAAGGAAATAGTAAGGGCTCCACATGAGGTCATCTACAATCTCAATAATTGTGAGACTGAGGCAGGAGGATGATGAGCTCCATCTACCTTTTATAGTAAGGCACTATCTCAAAAGAAAGTGTATGAATTAAGGAGAATACCATGTACAGGAAGATTCTTTCCATGGTTAACCTCAGACATGCCCAAAGAGCCCCCCATGGTAGGCTGCCCATGGGAGAAATATCCAGATTAACACCTTTGGTACCTAGGGCCTGGTGAGTAGAAATAAAAAGACAGATGACATGTACCTGTGGGGTTACAAGGACAAAATGGGAAAAGATTTAGTGAAAAGGACAGATTCAAAGTTTAGTGTCAACTGATGCATAGTTTCCGTTAAGATTCTGACAATTGCCTCTGATGACAAATGTGATTTGCTGCCAACATGACCATAAAAGGAACAAAGGATGGGAATTACCTCTCATTGCATAGTCCTGCCATCTTTGTTAAGCCCCAAATCCCCATACCAGACTCCAAGTAGCTCCTGAATAGCTGTACTTCTTGGTACCTCAAAATGCCCTGGTACCTGTTACATAGAGCAGATGAAACCCTACTGAAATAACACACAGGAAGAAATAGTTCATCTTGGAAACTGATTTTGGAAGCCACAAATGCTTTGCCTGGGCTAGCACTCATCTCTTCCAGCACTGACTCTATGGAAATTCACTGGAAAATTCAAACTGTATTACAGTGAGATTCATGGTTCAAATAAGAGACTCAGACAGGATGAGCTCACTAGGATGAGAGAAGAGACCACTATAGGTCCTGACACRCCAGCCTCCTTGGACAGGTTGGGACTCCTTCATCTCTAAGACAAGATTGTCCATACCTGCCTGCCAACACAACTGTCAGAGGACTGATCTTGAGTACACGGTGTTGTCTGTATAGTTCATAGATGTATGTTTGGCTTCTGTTGTCTGGAGGCTCCTGCACCCTGTGTTATATAGCTGCTGGGGCCAAAGCTAAGGACAAGACTCATCTTCTGCCATCACCCTCCTCCCGGGATCAGCTTTGCTTTCATTATAATATTAAACTCATAGATCCAGCTCTGTCCAATTCCCACATGAATGGGCAAGAGGAAAAGGATGTGATAGAATATTTTGCTCAGAGCTTTGCTAGTGGGAGTTCTTAATCAATATTTTAATAACAACCCACAATGCACCCTCCCGTGGTGTTGTGTTCTGTGTTCCCAATTTATTGCACAAAACTTCCTTTCCAGCGGCGAGTGCATAAACAAGTCAAAAATTGAAACTCTGTCACAAAGCAAACAAATAAAATATCTTTAAAGAAATTTCCAGTAAGAGAATAAATGTGTTTTTTCAAGTCTAACACAGCTTCTCCACAAATGAAGAGCCCGCTGCTTTAAGTAGATGCTTCTGAGATGAGCATCATCAGGATGTCTGGTTATCTGATGGGTTTTACAGACAGGATCGATGGATGACTGTGGTCCAGGCAGCAAGATTCTGGTACCTTCTACTCTAATCACCTCCAAGTACTTGCCAATTAGGTACAGACTCTGCATATAACAACACCCATTACTGCATTCAATTCTCAAAAGCAATGCTGAATCTGCTCCCCAAGCCCCAATACTGATCCCTGCACAAGAGCATCAGAGGCTCTGGTCCACATTTCCTTTTCTTCTCTCCTGCACATCCCCAGTGCCTCCCATGTAGGTTCTAGTGGGCAGCATGCCCCCTCCTTACAATTTTTGAGTATAAAAAACAACCATTCAGTCAATTGTCTACTTATCCCTAGCCCTTCACCATACCTGAATAATAGTAAAGCCAATGTTTTGAAAAAACATGTAACATTTTTGATCATAATCAAGCATTTGTAATTACCAACAAAGCATGGTACCATAGGTCGCCAATACTTCTAACTGGTAAGAGAATATAGGTCTGTAAATTTGAGGCCAAGTCATGATACATGGAAAGACCTTATCTTAAATAGAGTTGGGGAAGAATGACAAGCCCCACCCCCTTGTATATTAGTTCTATGTCACTCAATTGCTTGGGGTGGATACTTGTGGTCYCCATATCTTTTGTATTTCCTAGAAACCGAGTTGACCAATTCCCCTCCATGCCATGCTGACTTGAAATACTTTATTTGCACAAGAATMTCACTGCTGCTTCCTCTAGTACCATAGCTGTGATATGTACTTGACACACAGTCTGCAGTGTTCTGACAGCCTAGTCCCCCTTGTGACTTTAACAGGCCATATCCACTCCTTTCTACCTTTTCCTAGCATGTTTGTTATCAGAATCTCACACATACAACATATAGACTAACATGACACAGAGACCAGACTCTCAGACAGCTAACCGGCAGTGTAGAACAGAACAGACCGCTTGCAGTCCTGGGTGCACTGCTGTCTCCAGTTCACAAGAACATAGTTTGGACTGAGCTACCAGATCTCCAAAACCATAACACGATACACCAAGAGTAGTTGGGACAAAACCAAACAAAAGTTGCATGCGAGCCCTTACTTTTTCTTGACTGGGTGTTTGGTTTCTGTCAATCTTTGACTTCCATACCTCCCAGGAAGTTATTTTTGCTCATTTCTGGTTTTTCCTGTAATATATCCCTGGGGGAGCCATGGCCTGAAGGTTTTCTACTCTGACTTCTTACTAATGACTGAGACAATGGTCTTTGTGCTGAACCAGTTTATCATTACAGGTGCTGCAGTGGTAAAGAAGTTCCTAGAGCCTAAACCATATTTGTTTCCAATGAACCTCAGGCCTTCAATCACTCCCAAAGGAGGAGAGGCTCCATGTCATGTTAGCCTGTGTGACACTATCCATGGTCAACACGTAGCAGTCTGATGTCCTGATCCGTTTACTGGCTGAATAAGAAAGCTGAGCTTGCTCATCTGGCTATCTTTGCCTGTCACTTTTAAAGAAAGGTTAGGACTAAGGAGAGCAGGGCTGCTCTGATTTCTCCTCTCCAGTGTTCTGAACCCTATTGCATAGTTCCACCTGCTCACTCCACAGCAGTCCTGTGCAGAGTACCTGGGCCTTCTCTGCCGTACCTTTTTCTCCTAACATTTCTCAAAGGGACATCAGTTCTGACTTCAGTCATTCAACCTCAGAATCCAAAGTTTCTATTTTAGATTTTAAATACTTTCCTGTTTCTGTCCCCAGTGCCCCAAACTTTCTCCCATCTCTTTGAACTTTAGTGTGCTCTTTTCTCTAGCTTCACCATGATCTTGCCTAAATGCCTTTACATTGTGAGAAGGGCATTTCTTTCCTTCTTTTTCTCCTATTCCTTTTACAACACTACTCTTATACTCAATATTGGGAAAGATCATCAATTGGCTGACTAAAAAAGTCTTTTCTCCTAGAAGCATCAGTCAAGGTCAAGTAGAATTTGGCTACAAAAAAAAATCCTTTCAGAGAGAAGACCACTCTCTCTACACTCAACTTCATGATGGGGTCAAACTGTACTCATTGAAATCTGAAACACACCAGAATTTGGCCTGCCATCCTGACTTGTAGAATGCCCAGTTGACTTCAAACTGTTGTTTATCACTCAAGGAATGCTGTGATTCTCCTTGATGGACAGACTGTCTGAAGAAAGGCCCTGTCAGTGGGACATGAGGAAAAAAGTGAAGATGGCTTCTAGTGAGAACAAGAGGACACCATGCCCCAGAGCCAAATCAGCTCAGTGCCGACCTCAGAGTTGATTATAAGGAACCAATAAAGTAGGCAAATATTGCCTATCTTCCATTTTCGTTTCAGTTTTCAAATTATACTTTAATCACAGTATTTCTCCCTTCCATTTCTTCTCTCTAAATCCTTCCATATACATCCCTGACTCTCCTTCAAACTCATGTTCTCTCTTCTCATTATTAGTATGTTCATATATGCATATGTATACCTTTATATATTCCTAAATATAATCAGTTCACTTCATATAAGACTGCCTGTCTGTATGTTTCCAAAGCTGACCATTTGGCAATGGACAACCAGTTAGTGTACTCTTCCTGAAGAAGGCTACATCTCCAGGTCACAGCTTTCCTCAGTTGCCTATAGTATGTGAAGGGTTGAAGCCTCACAGGCTTTTCTCAATACTTGGGGATATTTTGGCATATTCATTGGTGTCTTCCTTGCTCAGGTAGCATTTGGGAAGTCATGTAAGTGAAACTTTACCAACTTTCTTAACAAGGAAAATTATCTCTGCAACAGATGGGGACCACTACAAAAAACCACAATCAATCAAAATGTCGAGTTGTGGAGCCCAGCCTCAATGGATACATCTATAAAGCATTATCTTACAAATTCTGACATGAAAATTAAGAAGAAACCATGAATGCTAAATCCTAATGGAGTTCCTAATGGATATAGTTTAAACCCTTAATTAAAGTTATTCTTCTGTCCCTACGCTGAATGGTTGTCTACCCCTTTTGTACTTCTCTTAGCCATACACATTTTAATATTTGATATTATCCACTATTATTAGAAATCAGAGTGACAAAACTAATTCATCTTATTTTAAAAGGTTTCAGCAGGCTGAGACATAGGCAGAGGTAGAGTACTTGTCATTTGTGTACACAAGGAAACCACAAAAATCCAGTTAAAGTGAAAGGAAGAGGTGCTAGAGAGAGGGCTCAGTGGTTTAGAGTATTTGTTTCTTTTACAAAGGACCTGGGTTTGAGCTCCAGCCCTGAAGTGATGGATCACAACCATTTGCAAGTCCAGCATCATCTGGGGAAACCAGTGCCTTCTTTTGTCCTCCTGGGGGACAAGGCATGTACCTGGGACATAGATATACATATATATGAGGCACCCATATATATAAAAGAAAAGAAAACCAGTAGGAAATAAGGAGGCAGATATTAAAAGCAAGCAAAGGGAAACACGTCAGACTGCTCAGCATTGTCCTCCATGAGGACTGATGTTCCAGCAAGCACAAGCTAAACAAACTGACAGCTGTGGCCTGTTGTTCCTAAGACTTCTGGACTTTTGTTGTTGTTGTTGCTGCTGCTGTTGTTGTTGTTGCTGYTTTGATAATGATACTTAATTAACTTGATAAATTATGGCTTATCTACTCAACTAAAGATGGCAGAGTCCGCTAAACCAAGAAAACAACTCTGGATTCTAGAAATGGACCTGAGCCATTCTCCAAAATAAGAAGCATAGGTAATCAGTCAGTGGTTGACACCAGTGATTGATGAGACAAGGGGCCAACATCAATCAAATCACAATCTTCACTTCCCCGATGATGATCACACATTAGGGAAATCTTTGTTCTCTACTACAGTGTTCCACACAGTTGTGTCCTTACATTTTTAATTTTCTTTTGCTTCTAYATGGTATTAAACTGTAGAACAATTTTTGAAATAAACTCTCAGAATGCCTTWTATTTCACAGACAAGGTCATAGATTCAAGAAGGTTGAACATTTCATGTGAGAGGCAGAAGGAGTCCAGAACTTGGTGCATTTTTATGCATGCAGGGTTGATAGGAAGCTGCTCACCATTCTTCATACTATTCATTATTAATTAATCATTAATTAAAAGTAAAAATGTTAATGTAAAAATAAAGGTAAAACTTCTACTCTTAAAAATACTGTTATATGGAAAGTAGTCCATTTATACTTATAAATAAATAACATTACCATATTGTCTCCAATCTGCAGTGTTGGCGGGCAAGTGCTGCCATAAGATCAGGTTGTTGAGATGATTTAGGTAGGAGGGTAGAGAATGGAAACCCTTCTGATTGTACCACACCTGAAACAAGAAAAGATGAATCTCATGAAAATGCTTCTTAAGTCTCAATAAGCTTTCCAGAGCACCTGAACGCAGGACTCAGAGCAATGTTCCCTCGTGGCTGACAGTGACAGCCAATTCCAGTCTGCTAATTTTATATTTATCTCAAGCATATAATTTACAGCTAAAAATAGATTAATTTTCCCCAGAACAAATGCGAATGTAGCTTTATAATTACAGTCTCACAGGATTTGGGACTAAAGCCCATTATATATTTTTTTCTCAGTTGGTAAGCTAATGAAATTTGACCTGCAAATTAAAGGCGTGGAAGATGATCAGAAAAAATGATTACTTTCAATTTAATAACTGCACGTGGAACATTATTTCTCAAAATAAATTGAACTGAACATTTGTTGAGGATGGAGAATAAACCTATGTCCCTCTTGAAATGAGCAAGGTGAAGGAGAAAAGAGAGACRATATAGTAAGGACCAGATGCTAAATATCATAAAAGCTGCTAATAAAATCACTGCTTCCCATTCTTTAAAATATCAAGATTTTAATAAAAACTGATGTATGTATGTATGGTAAGGCTCTAAAGCTGGTATCTTCAAGAAATTCAAGGAGTCAGCTAGTGCATTTGGGTCTTAATTCAAATGTCACATAGCTCTAGCAATGCTGCTTTTCAATAGATCATCTACACTGACAAATAAAAACTACTCTGCACAACATTAGTGCTTGGAGAAGCCTCCTTGAGTTTTCACGCAAGAATATTCTAAGTGAGAGCCTGGCCTCAAGCCACTTGTCCTCCATCTATCTGTGACCAATTGTATTTCACAGGACCCTGAATAGTAGTCTGTAGGAACAGGTAAGTGATAAAGTGGGATATATATGAAATAAAATGAAAATCTACTGTACAAGTCAATGTTTCCCAATGCGTTTACTTCAGTAGACAGCCACCCCATCTTTCATACAACTCACTCCTATTTCCAACTGCTTACTTACTTCATAAAATTATCTTCTAAACTGCAAGGAAAAGGAGGTCATCTTAAAGCCTACTAAACACCGAGGGCATGATATTCATTCTGTGAGTGTTAGAACTCTGCCTAAGTACAGTAGCATAGCACAGGCAAACTCTACTCCAAGACATAGGGCATTTTGGAGCTATGATCCTGTGCAGATTGAGGCCTGAGATCTGGGATAGAATAAGCACTAAGCTAAAGAAGTCTGGGTTATATCTCACAAGTATGTCTAACTCTTTTGCTAGCAGGCATTTTCTTCGCAGTTCTGAACTGTGACACACACACACACACACACACACACACACACACACACACTCATTCACTCACTCACTCATACTTGCATAGTCATTTTATATTTCCAGGAAACTTAGGGTTCCATTAAAGTCAGTCCACAATCTCATTCTTCTCCATGACACAGTTTCATTACCAGTTTAACAAATGAGAAGGAAAAAGAAAAAGAGGAAGGGGGATAACATAGTCATCATCTTAGATCAGAAATTTTCAAATTTTATTTTGATTTTGCCTGGTTTTTAATAGGCATATATATTTTAGATTCACAATATCTTAGAACACTGATAACAGCAACTTAGTGGTAGAGGGGGATAAAAGAGCTGGAGAGCTAGATGTCGCTGCTAACCCCTATGCCTCAACTGTTTGGGCTCTGAGATTGCCATTCTAGAACACAAAAGGGGCCCCTGTTTCTCAATTTCTTKGTCCTTTGTCATGAGACTCTGTGGTTGACCACTGTTTTGAACTACAAAATAAGACAATAGAAGAGATTAGAAAAGAGCAGAGATATACGCATCATTCTTTCTGAGCCACAATGTTACTCAGAGGACCTGACTGGGTGGATCTACTGGGAGATAAAACACAGAGTAGAGATGAGCTCAGATTCCATGCATACACATACACACACTACAGTGCATTCTTAGCATTTCCTGTGGCCTGAGCATTCCTTCTGAATGCCACTCAGGTGTTGTTTCCTTCCAGAAAACGGAACCTGTTACCAGTTCTTTATTTCCATTTAGCTCCTCGGTGGCTGATCTAAATATTTAGATTGCCTCTGATTAGTGGTCACTTCCTTATAGAAGGAGTTGTGCAGAGACAATCCTGCTGACTCTCACACCAGACACAGATGTGCAGACAAACCATAGTGGCCACTCCTCAATTACAACATGACCCCCTATGGCCTGCACCAGCCTCCTTTAAATTCAAAAATTAAAACTCCCTGTAGAAAACTTGTTTGGATTATAYCATATATACATATATATATCCATAATATATCCATATTATAGAAATAATAAAGACACTGATCCTGTATGTTTGTCTATCTCCATAACCTCTCCTGTTCTATTCCTCTGAGTATGTGACTTTGGGGTATACAATGCATTTCCCAAGGCCAGCAAGTAATAAAGCAACTATTTTCATTTCAAGTTCCCCCACTCATTTGGAGGATATTCTCCTTC
>BDUI01009745.1:43825-64530 GCA_002335545.1 Apodemus speciosus | reverse complement strand
TGGTGGCTCACAACCATCTGTAATGAGATCTGACTCCCTCTTCTGGAGTGTCTGAAGACAGCTACAGTGTACTTACATATAATAAATAAATAAATCTTTAATAAAATAAATCTCTTTAAAAGATACAGGTTAGGGTTGAACAAGGCATCTCAGCCAGCAAGACTGCCTGCTGTTAGGCCTGATGACCTGAACTTAATCCTTCAGTTCCACATGGTAGGAGAGAGCTGACAGCTCTCCCAAACCTGTCCTCTGATTCTCCCTCTCCCCCTCTCTCTCTCTCATACACATACACACACACACACATACACACACACACACAGAGTAAAGGTAAAAAAGAATTTTTTTTGAGATGTCCCTGGATGGAACTCACTCTGTTAGACCAGAATGGCCTCAAACTCAAGAGATTCATCTGCCTCTGCCTCCCGAGTGCTGGAATTAAAAGCATCAATCCCTCCACCACCCAGCATATTTCACCCTGCTCCAGCGATACACCTGACTTTGCCTTTGCCTTAATATAAACCATATTCTAGCAAAATGAAGTCACCTCTTTCTAACCAATATGCATACTTGGCCTTTGACCCTGATCACAGGGAGCCAGTGACCTTGCTGCTGCCCAGCACTGCACTTCTAGCAGTGAGTACCCTCTAGCTTGTACCCTCTGCAATCCTTGATCTGTCTTTGCTTCTGCAGCACTTTGGAACTTGTCTGTAGACCCTGGGACCAGACCCTTCCACAACAAAAAGGAAACAGAAAATTAGAGACAGACAGCAGGAACAAAAGACAATAAAAGCAAACATCTCGATAATTACATGAAAACAGACTCAGCACACATGAATCAAAAGAAAGACTGGCAGGGTGTTTCCAAAACTGTATATATTAGCTGAGGAGATGACACACACCTCAGGCCTAGCGCCCAGGAGGCTGAGGCGAGATGCCTGCAAGGGCAAAGGCATGGGTAACAAGGCGGGGGAGGGGAGGACGAGCAGGACTCCACTGGAGACCATTCATGAGGCTCAGAGTTGCTGCCTGATGCCTTCTAAGACCCAGCTGAACCTCAGGATTCTGTTGCCSGGGGGAGACCCCATGCCATGCCATGAGGCCTCAGCATGACCTGGCCAGGGTCTGCACCTTTCCTGCTTTTTTCCAGCTTGGTCACCTCACCCTTAAGCCAGACAGCAATGCAATGTCCTATGGCCATCCCAAGAAGGAACAATTTAGCCAATGCCATCATTTCTATGTTCTAGCAAAATTGTCAGAAGTTGAATTTTTTTTTTTTGTCTTTGTTTTCACAGGGTTTCTCTGTGTAGCCCTGAATGTCCTGGAACTCACCTGTAGACCAGGCTGGCCTCAAACTCTGCCTGCCTCTGCCTCCCGAGTGCTGGGATTAAAGGCATGTACCACCACTGCCTGGCTATCTTCAGAAGTTCAGAACACAAGAAAATAGCTAAGAACTAGAGTCAGAGCAAGAGAGCAGAGGGTGAGTCCTGAACAGAGGGAGGTTCCCTCCGACCGTCTGCTGCCGCCAGGTTGTGAATTACTTCTATGGCTCCTAAGAAAGGGAAGTACAGTGTCTTGACCCTGATTTCTGGTTTCTGCCATTCCTGCAAGGTTACCTTGATAAGGAAGAACCTGGCCAGGCGGTGGTGGTGCACTCCTTTAATCCCAGCACTTGGGAGGCAGAGGTAGGCAGATTTCTGAGCTCAGAGGCAGTGCTCCCACCGGGCAGAAGGGAGGAACAGAAGTTTAAAGCTCTGAGCACTCATTTATTCTTCAACTTCAGGAAGCAAAGTTCAGTTTCAGGACTGAGCTCTCCTGAGGGCCAATACGATCTCCCTCATTCCCACACTCCTGTCCTCCCATGACCACACTAGGCCTGCCATGTAGAATTATTATTGTCCCTACACACTTCTCTACAGATCTGCTGAGGCTCCTGAGAGGTATGGCCTCTTCAGCTAGAGTTGCAGAAAGCCCAAAACCAAAGGGAACACAAGACCTTTGTATCCCTGGCAGGAGCAGCATGGGTAGACAGGACCATCCAGGAGCCCGGGCCTNNNGATTTCTGAGCTCAGAGGCAGTGCTCCCACCGGGCAGAAGGGAGGAACAGAAGTTTAAAGCTCTGAGCACTCATTTATTCTTCAACTTCAGGAAGCAAAGTTCAGTTTCAGGACTGAGCTCTCCTGAGGGCCAATACGATCTCCCTCATTCCCACACTCCTGTCCTCCCATGACCACACTAGGCCTGCCATGTAGAATTATTATTGTCCCTACACACTTCTCTACAGATCTGCTGAGGCTCCTGAGAGGTATGGCCTCTTCAGCTAGAGTTGCAGAAAGCCCAAAACCAAAGGGAACACAAGACCTTTGTATCCCTGGCAGGAGCAGCATGGGTAGACAGGACCATCCAGGAGCCCGGGCCTYTCACTAACTGGGGAGCTAAACAAGAACATGGCCAATGACATGTCCTGGACACCAGTCCTGCCAGAGTGTYACCAGGACCTATTATAGTTCTGCCTGATATCCCTCCCAGGCCCATATTTCTCATTTTGTGAAAAGCTTTCCCCCAAGTCCATCCCACATTTAGGATAAGGAACTGAGCCCTACCTTTTCAAAGAAAAGACATTTAGAACATTAAGTGTCAGGATTGGGGAAGATCTGGAGCAGGAACAGCAGAATCCTAAGAGGTATCATGAACAAACCAGGTCAGCCTGGCTTTCCCTCCCAGGACCAGACACAGAGTGGAAAATGTCACGGATATAGCCCCAGGCAGACAGAGATAGACCAAGGTAGCCCCAATGCTGCAGCCTCCCCGGGCATCCGAATTTTAGAAGGTTTACAAATAGAAGATGAAACAAGAGCATACACACATAAAGCAGACAAAAATAAATAAAAAGCAGAAGGAGGAGAAACAGATTCTCTGGAAGGCCAACATTAAAACTGAGCTCCAGCCAGGCTTGATGGATGGTACATGCCTTTAATCCTAGCACCGGGAGAAGGAGGCAGATGGGGATTTCTGTGAGTTTAGGAACAGCCTGGTCTACATAGACATGTAGACATGTGGCTTCCAGGACAGCCAGGACTACACAGTGAGATGGTGTGTCAATAAACAGATGGGTGGATGGGTGGATGGAGGGATGGATGGAGGGATTGAGGGACGGAGGGAGGGAGGGAGGGATAGCAGGGTTTCTCCCAGACTGATTAAGGGAGAAGAGTATATGTTGTACACACGCAGCAGGCCAAGCATTCTTAGGAGGCACAGCAGAGGGACCCAGAGCCACATCCTGTGTCAGGAGCCCCAACGTCCGGAGGCCTGGATGAAAGGATAGAGAGAGGGCAGGAGCACGGGTCCCCATGTGAATAGGGACGTCAGAAGGGATGGGAGTCCTGAGCAAAATGTAGGGGTCTAGAAGGAGGACTGATGCAGCCAGAGGGCCCTTCCTTATAGGAAATAGCCACACCCCTGTGATGGTTACTACTAGGCATCAAGTCCTAAAAAAGAGAGGCTAGAACCCAAGTGGCAGCCAAGGAGAATGATATTGGCAAACAAATACTGAAGCATGGTGAGAGACACTCCGTGACGTGCGCCCTGTAGAGAGGACGCCAGGACAAGGCACTCCTGAACCACCACGTGTAAGCAAAGACCTCTAAAGCGAACGGAAGGCGCAAGGCTAGAGGGCATGCACTGCCTGCTGTAAGGAGAAAGCTCTCCTGAGGGGACACTAGGAAGGCGGCTTGGCGGCGGAGGGCAGACTCCAGCCGTATGGAACCAGGGGTACAGCTCCTCCTTGGAAGACACTGGTTTCTTATAGAACCAAACTGATGACTACCACACAGGCCAAAAGGGTCTACCCTCGGGCTCAAATTTGTGAGACTACAGTCCAAGGACCAGAACCCTGTGCACACAACAAAATAAATCAACCAGGATGAAACCAAACTTCACCCACCAGATGCCTGAAATGGTTAACCCTCAAAGTGGAGAGACAGCAGTGTCCCGAGAGGCTTRCTGTTTGCTTGGTCCTAACAGCCTGGATTTCCTTGCTAGGGACCATCATGGTACCGGTGGGCATGGACATTTCTCTAAGGCAGCAGCTTTACTTAGTACTGTGACCTCTCGTATGGCCCGCACAGGGCCCTGTGACAGGTCACACTGTATGGCCATTGCTGTTTCTAGGGTCTGACCTCTAGTCTCCCCCSACTTAGTCCAGCACCTTCACCTGCAGGCCGGCTCTGTCACTGTATACATAGGACACAGCAGTGAGGTGCAGCTAGGAGCTGGGGCTCCCGATGGGAAGGGTGTGGGGGTCCTAGCTCCGGGTCTTCCCTGGACCTGACTCTTTCATGGGTTTACCTCGCAACCTTGGCAGTGCTGCCACATGCCGTCCCAGGAGAAGCACATGGTAGGCTATTGAAACACCCCGTGGACACTACTGGTCCTCAAGCCTGCGTCTTGAAAGGCTCGTGTTACTACTCCAGCTTAGCAGAGCCAGGCCTCCAGGTGCCTGAAGTCCGTAAGAGAACAAGATCAGCAGGCAGTTCCCAAGGTGGCGGCTCCCCTCTTCAACCCACTTTCCAGACCCCCTTCCAAAGGCTGACCACAGCAGGGGTCCCTGTCCTCTGGCCAGAACTCTCACAAAGTGCACAGGCTATACACTCGGCTGCCCCGGGGCCTCAGGCAGCCCCTGGGGGACCTCAGCCATCTTGGGTGATCTCCTCCCTGAATGATTTTGATTCCTGAAACCAGGAACCACTGCCTAGGCCCAGGCTAGGTTATCTCTGTCCTGACAATGGTCCTCAATTAGAAAGATGCTTTTTTGGATACTGTTTCAGCAGCCAATTAATAAGTAGCACACTATTCAAGGTAAGTAGACAGCCTCTCACGGTACAAAATAGCTAGGCTGGGTGACAGCCACGCTAATTAGTGACAACAATTTCTAGCCATAGCACCTTCTCTTCGCTACTTATTCTGAGTCACTGGTCTGTCTGCTATAGACGGTCTCGGGGCTGTCAAAGGATCCCCTCATGTCCCTATCAGCAGAGAACCCTGTGCTTGAACAGATGCGGGTGATACATCCTGCTTATCATTCTGCAGTTCTCACCATCATATAGCCAAAATCCAGATGACCTATCCATGTCCTCCCCTGATCCTGAGCCACAGACATCCATTAAGGCCCCTTAACTAGCTACATGGGCCCAACTGGCTGCTCACAGCTCATCCACCACAGTCCTTCCTCGAAGGCTACCCGGCCAGCCCTTCAGAAACCAGGACAGTAGAGCAGCAAGTCCAGCTGGGGGGAGTGTGGGTGTTCTTCCTCCCTTCTCCGAGGCTGTGGGTAAGCTCCTGACTCCCGGGGCACCTGCCACTGTCTCCAGGGTACGGCTCCCCCACTCCGGAATAAGCTCTACTTGTAGGCTACAGGCTCTCAAGACTCTACAATTAGGGTTTCAGCCACTCCCTTTTGGCTTCTGGTTTATTATGAAAAATGAAATAAAAGAGTGTACAGTGGCCAGGCGGTGGTGGCCCATGCCTTTAATCCCAGCACTTGGCAGAGGTAGGTGGATCTCTTGAGTTCGAGACCAGCAGAGGTTTCCGGCCAACTGTGGGTAGGAGACCCTGAGTAACTCTGTTCTTCCGTGAGGACAGCGCRGAGTCCGACTGTCCAGGGCTCCTGCCATCACTGCAATGAAGTGAGAATGGGCAGGGACTTCCTTGCTCCACAGTGCCAGTTGCCCAGCCCAGGGGTGTGAGTGTCCTAGGAACTCCCCTGCCTCCCAAGAAAGCCCAGGAGAGCTTATATCCAAGAGATGAGCTAGGCTCTTAAGAGTGACCCTCCTGAGCCGGGTGTGGTGGCGCACGCCTTTAATCCCAGCACTTGGGAGGCAGAGGCAGGTGGATTTCTGAGTTCGAGGCCAGCCTGGTCTACAGAGTGAGTTCCAGGACAGCCAGGACAGCACAGAGAAACCCTATCTCGAAAAACCAAAAAAAAAAAAAAAAAAAAAAGAGTGACCCTCCTGCTGTCCTACCCACAGCGCGGGCCAAAGTTTGTCCAAGTACCATTAGCAGACTCAGCCAGGACAGGAGAGCCAGAGGAACAGAGTCTTGGCAGGCCCTTTATCCCAGGATGGCTACAAGCCTGGTAACTGCCTCATGGAATCACATCTCTCCAGAGGACCCAAGGTTGGTCCCAACATGAATAGGTGAAGTGACATCCTCTCATGCCAGCTGTATCTGTATACCTCCTCAAATCCCACTAGTGCTCAAGGATATCTACATCCTGGAGGATGAGGTAGTGGTTTTGACTATCAAAACAAAGCAAAACAGTCCTCAAGGTACACAGAAGTCACTCAAGTAGGTAGTACAGACCTTGGCTAAGTGAGGGCGACAGTCAAACCGATCCCATTGTCACCAATCCCACTGTCAAGCTCTCTAGCCCTGTGTGAGCCAACCATGAAGGGTGGGCCAGCCAGGTGTGGTGAGTTGGGCAGGGTACAAGGGATTGTCCCAAGTACTAAGCCCATGCCCTACACCACAGATGAGAGTTGAGTACTTTCCTGGCAAGATCTCTCATTGACATTGAGATGYAATAGCCTCAACAAGACAGACCTGGGCACAGGCAGGACACTGAAAACAAACGACCTTTTCCAGGGCCCGGCCCAGACTCTAGCTATGTAGCGTTGAAAATTCCCTAAAGCCTTACTGCTTCGGGCTGGGCAAATACTGAAGTACCATCAGGCCTCCGTGACAGAGGAGCAATAAAGTGTGTCGTGCTTTCCCAGGTGAGCTCCAGCTTGAGTCCCTTCCCAGAGCAGGCATGCCTAGGCCCCAGAAGCTCTGCCTCCATGTTTTCCACCCTACTGCTTCCGACTGGAACACTAAGCTCCTGTCCACCCTTACAATCACAGCCCAGAATGTATACAGCCTGCTTAAATTCCCAAACAGGACAAAGACAACTCCTGGCGTAGCAGACACTATCTCCCGACCCACCTTGGGTTCGTGACCAACAAGGCTCCAAAGGAGTCACTGAAGATTCAGATGACACCTCAGGAGCCTCAAATACACAGGGACAAGGGAAGCGGAACATTCGGCTGCTGTAGAAGASAAGTGTGTGACCCACTGTCCAACCGCTCAGCGGCAGGCTCTGCGTCACGTCTCTTGGAGCCTCCTGACATTCTAAGTGTCCTAAACAGAGGGACTTCACCCGATTCCACTTGAGTCTGGAGAGGGTAAAGGGTGCCCACCATGGGCCCCAGTGGCTTGGATGAGGACCAGGATAAGTGGATGGCCCCCTCCTGTAGCCATGACTAGCGCCAGAACGAGGCACAGGCATGGCGTCCTCTGGGAGCAGTGAACTGCCATCTGACCTGTACATGCCTCTCAAGACCATACAGGTGACTTGGAGAACATCTATACACCTCAGAGAGGTGGAAGGAACCAGCGAGGCAGGTTCTACCCTCTAAGGGATTTGAGATGGTAGACTCTGGGGTCCAGTGGGACAGAGGCCTGAGGCTACACAGAAGACACTGGGGCCCTATTTCCAGGGTCCTAGGATCTCCATCACAGGTCAGAGGGCTGCAGGATGTTGAGGCAGGGCAGGCAGGTCTTATACTCTGTAATCCTTGGGGCTGTATTTCATGGATCCCAGAATGCAGGAAACGTGTTTCCTGCTGGAGACAAGGGACGCCCTCTTACTCTCAAAGCCCTCCTCCCATTAGTTAAAGGACAATAGGTCATTTTTTGTATCACCTGACTATTCTTGTGTTGCCTATGACTTTCTGCAGGAAACACAAGACAGTTGGGGCAGGCAGACGGAAAGGGCTGCACAGTCCAATGTCCCAGGCCAGTCTCCCCAAGAATCAGGACAAGGCAGAAGACGGGCCCAGGTCCCCAGCATCTTCTGTGAGGCCACAGGCGACACACCTCCTACTTCCAGCCAGAGACAAGGCGAGACCATCAAATAATTTACTGTGATTCAGCGTGTGCCCTCATAGGTGCCCGGAGGGAACTGAGAGGGGTGGAGGACTTGGGTGCCAGTGGCAGCAGGGACAGCTCATGACAGTCTGTTCAAATTGTCCATGCGAAGGTCTTGGTCACATCTGTCCACCATCCCTGGGCTGGCCTGGCTCCAGCATCGGTTCCTTCCTTCCCTCCTCTTTCCTTCCTTCCGTCAGCACCTCCTCCCTGCATCCGGCACCTCCACGTCCTGAGCCTGTGCCGGGACGGGCRCAAAGGACATGACTGACTGCAGGCAGGGGGATTGGCGGAATTGGGGGAGCAGGGACATCAGAGTGGGTACGAAGTTCATCGGGCTAGCTGAGGTCGCTGCCCCAGATGTCCTGCTGGTCCCGGCCTCACCTGGTGTCAGGACAGCACACACTTGCAGCTCATGCAGCCAGGACCACTCTCATCCGGCGGGTTCAGTTTCCGCAGTTTATGCTGCCGAATCTCACGTACTAGCGTGTAGAAGGCATCCTCCACACCCTGGGAACAAAGGGACTGGATCAGAGAGGACTCTGAGGAGAGAGGACTCTGCCTGGATCAGATAACACCCCAACGCTGGGGGCTCCCTTCCTCAGCTGCAGAACCAACACAAATAGGGAGCTGGGCTCTGGCCATCTAAAAGGCACAGGCCACTTTCCTTAAGTAAGTTCACTCCTGAATATCACTGAGAGTCAGAGCCACTTAACTCAGGACTCTCCCAGACCCCCAGTATGTCTCAAAGCTGAGCAACCTAACAACATTGAAGGGCTTAAAGCTAACAAGTATGCATAGGACACTGGGGACAAGAAGACCTAGGCCCCTGGGTCACCGCTCCGGCCTGGCTCAGGGCAGCTCTCTCCATGGACCCCATCCTGCCCTGGAGCTATGTGAACCCAGAACTGCAGGGCGTAAGCCCAGACCCTGGCCCTTGCCTCCCTCACAGCCCTGCGGTCTGGGAGACTTACAGCATGAGGGCCGCTGGGTCACATGGGTCCCAGGGGGTCCCAGAGGGTCCCGGAGCTGGAGCCAGAGCCAGAGCGGCTGCCCTGTGTTGAGGGAGAGGGGCGATGAGCTCTGCTCCCTGGCTGGGGTGGGGCACGGTGAATCCTTGACTAGCTGTGGAGAGGGGTACAAGCTCACCTGCCGGGTCTTGGCTGATGTTTCGATGTAAGGGATGCCATAGCTGCGAGCAAGGTCCTGGGCCTGCCGAGACTCAACAGTGCGAGCGGCCAGGTCACACTTGTTGCCCACCAGCACCATTGGCACATCATCTGAATCTTTCACCCGCTTGATCTGCTCCCTGGAGGGGGATGGGGTGTATATGAGCCAACAAGCAGGCTGCAGGCATGACTGTGTCCAGGACATTCAAAAAAAGACATAAAGCCTCAGTGTGACACAGAACCTTCCTCACGTACGCCATGGGCTCRTGGGCTAGCCATAAGTAGCTCACCTGTACTGATGGATATCTTCAAAGGACTTGGTGTTGTTGATGGCAAATACACAGAGGAAGCCCTCCCCAGTGCGCATGTACTGGTCCCGCATGGCACTATACTCTTCTTGACCTGCTGTGTCTAAGATGTCCAGCAGACACGTCTCCCCATCAATGACCACCTGTTTCCGGTAGGAGTCCTGCAAAAGAACACAGCTTAGGGGTCCCATCTCTCCTCAGACAGGGAATCCACAGAGCCAGCCTTCCCCGTGCACCTCTAAGACCCGGCTGTCTGGGCCTGTCCCGACTCTTACCCATGACCACTGCCAGAGCCCACCTCTGGCAGGTAGCCAGAGCTCACCTCAATCGTGGGATCATACTCGTCCACAAAGTGGTTTTGGATCAGCTGGATGGTCAGGGCACTCTTTCCCACGCCTCCAGCGCCCACCACCACAAGCTTGTATTCTGTCATCGCTTCTACAGGTGCTGCCAATCCAGGAGCTCCTGCCCCACCTGCCAATGAGAAGCACACTTAGGCAGGCCTTTGCCACTTTTGAGACTGCTAATTGATGCCTGACCCAAGGGCCCCTCTCCAGCATTAAGCAAGCAGGCCAGCCAGTGGCCCAGTCGATCATCTGTGGCACCTCCAGCTTGAAAAGGGAGGACCCCCACCCCAACCTCCTCAAACAGAACTTAATGGCTGTGTGAGGAAGTAGGGAGAGGCCCCCAAGGCAGGGCTGACAGCTGAGAGCTTCTCCCAACCACGCACCCAAATTAGAAGTCGCTAGGTAGGCAGAAACCCTCAACTGGAGGCGCCTGAGGGCTGAGGCCACCCCCCAAAAAACAGGTCCTGCCACGGCGGCCTCTGCGTGCCCAGGCAGGCCAATGCCAGCCTACAACCGGCTCTGGCCCGCCGGCATGTGGGTGCAACCTACAACTATTTACTGAGCGCCTACTGCATGCCAGGCGCGGTCCCGGCAGCGGGGGGAGGGTAGCTGGAGAAGGACCCTGCCCTCCACTAAGACAAACCTTCCACTAGGGGCCAGGAAGCTTTCACAGAAGGGGGGAAAAAACGGCTGAGGGTGTGGGAAGCAGGTGACTGCCGGAACGCGAGGGGTAGCTGGGAGCAGAAGGCCCTGGTTGGGGCCCAACGCGGGTGTCCTTGTGGCCCCGAGGCCCGAGCGTGATGGCCGCGGGGCGCAGAGTCTCCGGAGGCCCGGGCGGTGCCTCGCTGGGAGGACGGCCACAGGCAGAGCGAGCCCGGCCGCAGAGGCGGGCAGCCGGACGCTAGGCACGCTGCCGGGCCAAGAGGAGCAAGGAAGCACCGATCACCTGCGCCCCGCGCCCCACCCCGTGCCCGCACTCACCGCTTGCTGGCGCGACTGCCCCCGGGGCCGGGGCCGGGGCAGGGCGGGGGCGCGGACGGGCGCCGGCTGGGCCCGCGCATGAGCTCCGTCCGCGGCGGGTGCGGCTCGGGCTGCGGGCGCCGGGAGCGGACGGCGGGGACTTGGCCGGGCCCGCGCTCGCCCCGCCCCGCTCCGCCCCACGCCCGTCCGTCAACTCGAGGCGTCCGGTGATTGGTCGAGCTCCTCCCCACCGCGACCTGTTGTGGTTGGCTGAGCAACCCATCCGTCAGAAGCCGCAGCTAGGCGGGGCTTCCTGGAGCAGCCCGGAGGATAGTGTCGGAACTTGGGTGCTGCACTCAACAGTGATGTCTAGTTCCTAGGTGCAGAAGAGAGAGACGGAGACGGTGCTTACGAGCCTGAGATTCCTCCGGAGAGAAACTGGTGCACGCTCGGGTTGCGTCGAGGGCCTGCCACAGAGACTCCATCCTGCAGCCTCACCAAAGGCCCAAAGGCCCACGAGCGGAAAGATCATTCCGACCGGGTCTTGGCGTCRGAGACAGTCAGCATCGCGGACGCGGAATACCAGAGGAAGACAGAGTGCGCCGGAACCCCTAGCTCCCTGTTCTCGTAGACCGAGGTGGAGCGAAGGCTCCATCCTGGGGCAGCGTCGGCCCATCACACCGCGCTCCTCGTGCTTTGGAGAAGACCCCCTACCTCTCTCAAACTCGAGGTCCCAACACTGCAGCAGCTCATACTGCGTCCACTTGAAGAACGATCCCGAAAGTCAGAAAAGTTGGTATTGGGGCGAAATGAAGTGTTCCACCCACTCAAGCAAGTAGGGTACATCTGTGTCAGACAAAAATGACATGTTTCCAACACTTTTTGAAATTTCAAAGAAACGAGTAAGCACATCCTCAGAAAACCAACAGGGCTTTTACTCAGGTGGTGCAGACCTGGGGTTGCACGCTCACCCCGGTCGCCGCCCGGGGTGCGAGCTCGGCTTGTTCTATTCATCTAGCCGGCAGATAACCGAGAGCTGGCCAGAAGCCTYTCACGGGCGGCTCTCTGAACCACTGTGAGTGCCTTCACTGCGTCCAGCCGTCCGGCTTGTCTCTCTTACTCTAGGGAGCATTTCCACCGGATCTGCCGCGTGTCCCGGCAACCGTTGCTAGGGGGCGGGGTTCATCTTGCTGCAGCCCTGGACGCCCGCGGCTCACGAATATTTGGGTATTCAAATGAGCCCCGCCCCCGTTGCCATGGCGCCAGGTCCACAACCCCACCGCGGTGATAAAAATAAAAAAGCCCTCATTTGAGATAGCGACCGCCGCGGTGGAGGGGCCTAGGGCTGCACCCCAAGTTTTGGGCACCCTGGCCCACCCCTCAGGTGAGAGCCTGGCACCCCTCTCCATGTCCTTTGTGCTAGGGGGAACCTGGGCCGAGGAGTGCGGCCCAAGTCTTGTGGGACAAGGCATAGGGCAGAGTAAGCAATAAATCATAAAGTGCAGCGGAAGGGGATCACTCTTACTAGAGAAATGTATCTGGTAAAGACAGGAAGTACAGGAGTTAGGGGTCGGCCAAACCTGGATAGAGGCCACAGAGGATAACCAAGAAAAAAGGATACTTAATGTTCTGAACAGAGTTCTTACTCTAGCTATTGTCTCTTGAGTATAAAATCTGGGGCCAAACACAGACCTCTGTATCTTTAACGAGAAACAGTTTATGAGCTTCCTACCACAGATGTAGAGGTACCTGAAAAAACTCTAAAAGTATGGGAAGGAGTGCAGGAGAGGTGGGCCCACATAAGATGATTGACAAGAGCCTTCGGGGATCTTTAGGGGTAGAAGTAGGATTTGGATCGTGTCTTTATTTGCATTGGGTGACCTAGAGGGACCCTGGCTGAATCCTCACTATATGAGCTTCATCCACCATTAGAAAGGTCACAGGGAGTTCAGCACCCACAGCCCTCCACCTAACAACTCCCCCATTCTTGTACCTGCTTGCTTCTGGGTGCTGTGACCTTGGCCAGCTCAGGTGCCACGGATCACAGTGACCTAACCAGGAAGCTAATCTAATTCTCTTTTACAGGTGTTATATGTAGACACATGTGGCTCCCTTGCCCGGATGTTTGACCTACAGCAGGAGCCAGCTACCTTCAGGTATTTAGTCAAAGAAATGTGTGCTTGGAGGTAATGCCTGCTATCTTGATCCTAAACCTAGACTCAAGAGACCATTAATGAAGGCAAATCCACAGCCCTGGTCCGGGACAGCCCAGAGAACTGTCAGGAACCACTGGCAGCTGATCACTACATACTGGTTCACTATCTCTAGCCTCACAGCCTTTAAAAAAAAAATCTTCATCTTACAAGCATGTGCCTCTGTGTGTGTGTGTGTGTGTGTGTGTGTGTGTGTGTGTGTGTAGCACAGAGTACAGCCAGAAAAGGGCATCTGATCCCTTGGTTACAGGCATTTGTGAGCCACCCAACATGGATGCTAGGAATCAAACATAGGTCCTCTGTAAAAGGAGCAGGTGCTCGGAGCCCCTGAGCTAGCTTTCCAGACCCAACTCACAGCCTTTGCAAGGCCCCAGACAGCAAAGCTTGGATCCAGCACTCATTGTGTGGACACTGTGGGACACAAATATGGAACAGGAGCCAAGGAAACAGCTCCGACAGCAAACTGATTGCTTTGTAATCGTGAAGACCTGAGCTTGAGCCCCAGAATTATCACACAAAATGGCAGGCATGGGAGTGGGAGCTTCTAATCCCAGCACTGTGGAGACAAAGCTTGTCCTACTTGGGGAGTCCCAGGCCAGTGAGAGACCTTATCTCAAAAGGAGAAGATGGTGCCCAAAGTTGTTCTCTGGCTTCCGTATACACATGCGCGCGCACACGCACACATGTGTGCACATACACAACAACACATACACACACAAATTGTAAAATGGGTGAATACATCTTTTTTAAAAAATACAGAAGCAAAGGGATGGTAGCAGCCAAAAACCCCAAATTAACAAATAAAAAAAAATTGAGCTGAAACTAAGGTGGGGGATGTGTGCTATGCAGTTCTCTAGACCACTGACATTGCCGGGCGCCCCTCAGGCCAAACCAAAGCAGGCTGGGAAATGGGAAGCTGATAGGAGATCAGAGTTGATCTAGTGGCTTTGTGGGCCATTGCTGTGAACTAGAACCTTGTAAAGAAGACTTGGCCCTCTGCTTCTCTTAACAGGTTGGACGTGGATGGACCCAGCCTGGGATGGATCCCAGGGGTCTCGACCAGGCACAGCTAGTATCCGGGTACGAGAGCTGAGCTGGCAGGGCCTAAACAACCCCCACCCACAAAACAAGAGACTAGGCAGCCATGGGGATATCCACAGGGAGCGGCGGGTGGAGGAGCACCTATCCCCTGCTCGACTGGTAAGTGACCCGAGGCAGAGGCTCTGCCGTGGGTCTGCAGGAAGTGGCATCCTGGTACCCTTTCTGCTGATATCTAGATTTCCCTCCACTAGGTACCCCCTGCCTTTCTACCCTTAGGGTCCCTGCCAGCAACCCCAAGTGACAGACACAAGCATCCCCAGGCATTGAGATCCCAGATGGCACTGTTGGCTGAGGCCTGTGCTCAAGCCGACAAGAAGTCCTTTACTTGAGCTAATATTGCAACAGGGAGGACAAAGAGGTGGCATAGTGGGACACTGGAAGGGCAGCAGGTCATGGTCCATGGCCCCTTACCAAGGCTAGAGTTCCTCTGTCTCCTCTCAACCTGGCTGAGGCAGGGTGTATCCTTGGTTCACTGACTATACTGGCAGCAGTAAAGGCTTTCCTCCAAATCTAGTGTGAGAGCCCGTTGTTTACCCAGCCCTGAGTCCTACGGTTCTGTAGAGTCCACCTGGGTGACTCTGATGCTCTCAGTACTCAGAGAAGCTGGTTGGATGGATCACCCAGGACCTCCTCAGAATAACTGGTTAGCCTGCTAGGCCAGAACCCGCATGTGCGCCCCCAAGGTATCCACTGAGACCATAGCAGTGTGGCCAGCATTGTTGGGTCTGTTCTGAAGGTCTCATCTGGAGACTGGCACCCCAAGTGCAGGCCCTTCCCTGGCAGCACTCCTTCCCCAGTAGTCAAACAGTTACAGTCTCTGCTCACGTCATGCCCACCAGCCAAACTCTTATGGAAAGCCCAACCTGGATGAGTCAGGGAGCACCTCCACCTGCTCCAGTAGGGTGCTCCAGGGGAGCACCTCCACCTGCTCCAGTAGGCACCTTTACAGAGTCCTCAGCCRAGAGCGTGGAGAGAACCCGGAGTGACACCTGATGATTTCTGCAGCAGGCCCTGGCCCAGGTAGATGACCTCCAACTGGTGAGGGTGCTGGAGATGTGTGTGGACACCCGTAAGAACAGCCTGGGGAACTTCGGTGAGAGCCGCTGGTCACCCCCGTGCCCCTGTGACTGTCACTGCTAGACCTTTCAATGAGCCAATTGTATTTCCTGGTTGTAAATGAAAAGCTAGCAAACACCTTGGGCAGCATGTCTCTTTCCTTAAGACTGGACCTTAGAACGAAGATACATACTCAGCTTAGAAGTTGTAGCCAGGGGTCGATATTCTTAAATGACTTTTCAGAGGGACCACACCAAACACCAGTACCACTATGGCAAAACAGCACAGGTACTATGCTCCCATGCAAAGTACTCCCAGAGCTTATTTGTAAGTGATTTGGAATTTATAGATACAGGGTACAAATGGTATATTGATCCCTCGTGTTCCTTTTCTCTAGAATCCCCTTCTGCAATTTCCACAGAGATCTTAGCATTTGCTCTCTCTCCCTCACTCACAGTTTTGCCCGTGTACACACACACACACACACACACACACACACACACACACACACCTGAAAACCATGTTTTTATAATCCCTTTGAGATACAGTTCCTCTTGTTCATGAATGCTTTAGTGCCCACTTCCGACAGAGAACATTATTTTAAGTACTCTCAGTTTAAAGATCCCAGTCTGAAAAGAATACTGACAGAGCGCTCTTATCTATGTCACAAACCTTGTTCAGGTTTCACCAAAACCATCCCAACAGGAAAGATTCTTGCTGTTCAGGATGCTTGTGCATTTCGTTTGCTTTTCTCTGATGACAAGTGAAGTTAAACACTCCCCATCCTGGTTAGCTTGGTTTTCAGGTTTGCATATAAGTGCTTGACAGCTCCTGTAGGATCTCTGTGCACCTGTGAGATCAAGGGACAACTGCTCGTCCTTGGGGCCTTATAGGCTACCCTACAGCCCTCTTTTCCTCTTTCAGGGACTCTGTCTCAGAGGGCCAGGGTCTCACCCTCAGAAGCTCTGAAATGGGAGCCTTCTGGGGCTTTAGGCTATGCAGGACACTCGTTACCCGTTTGCTGCATAGTGAAAGATCTGTCTCAGGGTGCGGGTGCTTCAGGCCCTGGGACTCAGTGAGGGGAAATGCTCAGGGTTCACCTCACCCGTGCCAGCCTGGCTCCACTTCAAGCCAAGTCCTTGCCAGTGTCTGTGCCTTCTGCACCATTTTACCTGTGCTAGCCTATACATGGGTGAAAGGGCATGCAGTCCTACACGGTGAGGGAGAGAAGGTTCAGAATACCTTCAGAGGACCCACAGATTCAGTCCCACTATGAGCCAGAAGAGGCCATGGGCCTGTGAAGGGCCCCTCAGATGTTGATGCCTCTTGGGAGTATGGGGAACAGAAGACACTGCAAAGAGATGGGCAGGGTTGTTGGGGCCAGGCCAACCTCTTCTTCCTGTGCTCCGTAGGATCGCACCTTCCTAACCTGACCCAACTGAAGCTGAACCACAGCTGCCTGGGCTCCCTCAGGTGAGAGCCTGGTCTAGGGCAAGCCAGGGCTGGGCCGGAACTCAGCTATGGCGGGCTGCCCACCCTTAGTCTCAAGACTGTTCTACCCTGTTGACCTTGGCGGGTGAAGGCTACTGTCAAATGGTTTCAGAGGCATTGCTCAGGTGTGGGCTCTGTGGAAGGTRGGGAGGGGAGACTCTGGGGTAAGACCCTTTATGGGTGGGTCCCAGGTATCCTACCTCTCGTATCTTGGTGTCCCTGGCTTCTATTCCTAGCACCCTGCAGTGGGGCAAGTACCTCTTTATCACCCTCAGAGGGAGGCACCTGTCGCTTGTGAGTGATAGGAAAACCAAAGCTGGGGTCTTGTTYGAGGTGGTCATCTGAGGCCCTGTGGCTGGTAGGCCAAGTGTGTTCCCTGACCTCCAGAAAAGTGAGGGGCTTCTGGCAGACAGCCTCAAACCAGTCTAGACTTAGGGTTTCCCTTACCTCAGTGCAGCCCAGGCATTAACTATCCCCCTAAGGGCTAGGCGACGGAGGGAAGTGGCTGGTATCCCTAGGAAAAGAGAAGGTAGGAGCTGCCTCCAAGCTGATCCTCTMCCTGAGGCTAGACACAGCAGAACACATATCTCCTGAGCAATGACTGGAATATTAAAAAGGTTAAGTGTTCTCAGGGTCCTCAAGAACTAGCTTAAAGCATTGCATTCAAAATGCTAGGCCGCCTTGTGGTTCTGTCTCTCTGGACTAGAAAGAACAAGGCCAAGAGTACCAACAGACTAGTAGCTGGAACAAAGGTGTTTGTGAAGATGCTGCTGGCCCAAGCCTACACACACACACACACACACACACACACACACCCCACACCGCTCTGGCTCTCTCCTCTTGCTCTCATTTTCTCTCAAGTTTTTAACTATCTGAATTGAAGTCCAAGTGTAGCATCCAGTTGTTTCTAGTTGGTCTCCTTACAAGGCTGTTTAACAAATAAMGCATTAAACAGAATTCGACAAAACATGAAAACGCGTAAATGCAGGCAAAGATAAGCGAGCAGAGGCTCTGCAKCGTGGAGCCAGAGGGTGCTGGAGCCCAGCAGCCCTGYCGAGGGAGGCCTYGGGCTGGCGTTGCGTGGCATTCTGGCAGATGGCTCTTCCTCCRGATTCTCAGAGACGTTTTCTAGGTCTGTGTGAACAGATTATATCAAAGAACAATATAGGTCTATAGAAAGAAAGCACCTAAAATAAAGTGAAGGCCGCCAGGTATGGTGACAAACCTTTCATCCTAGTACTCAGGAAGCTGAAGCAGGGTCATCTCTGTAAGCTCAAGGCCAACAYGGTCTACAAAGTGAATTCCAGGCCATCCAGGGCTGCACCGTGAGACCCTGGCTCTAAAAACAGAGGAAGGATGGAAACTATGACAGAAGCAAAGGTGGTACACAGCTAAGAACTAGCGAAGCTGGGAGTCGTGGTGCGGGCCTGGGCTCTCACACTGAGCATCCACATTGAAGTTAGCTTCAGCTCCACAGTGAGTTCAAGGCCAGTCTGGAACACATGTGACCTTGTCTCAAAACAGCAAAAARAAACAACAAAATAATTCTAAAGGAAATATAGTTGAATTGCAAATGTTTTGAAAGCACCCTCAGCAATTTGATCACAGCAAAGAAAAGTGTAGTGTGAGTTTTGCTTTCTTTCAGTTATCCAAGCCCGCACCCAAGCTGACTGGTGTTTACCAACCTGTAATGACTGAAAATGAACAGCTATTTGTAACAGGAAACTGATTGAATAACAGCATCCCCTAAAGTGCTATTTTAACTTAGATGACTACAAAGATGAATATTAAAATCTCAGGTAGTGTTATAAGGGCGAGGAAATAATTTTAATGTGGTGGCTGTCATCTCACTTGAAGCTGAGATAATTTAGTCCCTGAAAATAGCTGCCGATATGCATGCAAATGTTCTAAATACATGGGCTGGAACTGACACAGAATGACCTCATGCTGTCAGAGCTTGGACAAGCAGCTTTTGCTCAGTGCCACGGTGTGTGAAACCCCACTTACACTGATGCGCCACAGATAATTTGTTAAAATAAATTTGGATGGGGGCTGGAGAGATGGCTCAGCAGTTAAGAGCACTGACTGCTCTTCCAAAGGTCCTGAGTTCAAATCCCAGTCACCACATGGTGGCTCAACCACCCATAATGAGATCTGACGCCCTCTTCTGGTGCATCCAAAGAGAGCTACAGTGTACTTATATATAATAATAAATAAATCTTTAAAAAAAAATTTGGATGGCCAGGCGGTGGTGGTGCATTCCTTTAATCCCAGCACTTGGGAGGCAGAGGCAGGCAGGTCAGTGAGTTTGAGGCCAGCCTGGTCTACAGAGATAATTTTAGGATAGCCAAGACTGCAGAGAAACTCTTGTCTCAAACAAACAAAACAAAACAAAACAAAACAAAATTGCACCCCTATTATATGCCTTCATTGCTTATCATTCTCTCCCTGCAAAGAGATGCTAGGGCTCAATTCTTGTACCGTGTGCTAATTTGGAGATGGAGCCTCTTGTTAATTCCTAGGAATTATCTTTTATGTTCTGGTGCAAAGTTGTCTGCAAAGCAATGTCATTCCCAGTGAACTCCAGTCCGGTCTGTCATGTGAGGGTCACGTGCATATGCAAGCTCAGGCCTGGGTTATCGATGTACTGCAGTCTTCAGTGGACACTCCGCACTGCACTCACCTYTGCTAGCCTTACTCCAGACTGACCTTGATGGTCCCGAGTCATTGTGGCTCTGGTTGGTTGGGATGAGGTCATGTTGGAACAAGGTAGGCCCTATCAGTGAAATGGGGAAAAGTGAACACTCATAATCAACATAATCAAAACGTGCCGTGGGAAGATAAGTTGGAGGTTGGCAGTCATGCTGTGAAACCAAGACTTCAAACACGACCTGTGAGGTACCTTCATCTACAGAGGAAGTATAGGCAGTGTCCCCAGAACCCTTTTCCACACACACCTGGTAAGAACTGTACCTGGCACAGTTTCTTCCACCAACTAGAGATGGGGAATATAGTCCCAGCAGACCAACAAGCTCCTCCACCAACCTCCTGTCTCAGACCAGGCGATACTTAGAATCAGGTTCCTAAAACTGGAGCCACATGGGCCACATATCCTGCAGTAGCTATGGTTGCATATACCATCTTGTTTCTGTTTTCTCAGGGTTTTTTTTTTTTTCTTTTTGGGTAATTATTGCAAATGTGAGGAAATACTATACTGCCAGGTATAGTGGTTCACACCAGCAATCTCAAAATATAGGAGGCAGAAGAAGGGACATTATGATGAAGTTTTTTTTGTAGCCAGACTGGGCTACAGAGTGACTTCTGGCACAGCTTGTCGAAGAATGAGATGCTATTAAAAAAAGTTGAAAGAAATGATAGGAGAGAGGAAAGAAGGGAACAAATAACAAAGGGTTTTTGTTGTGTTTCTTTGTTTGTTTGTTTTGAGACATCATTTCTCTGTGTAGCTGTGGTTATCCTGGAAATTGCTCTGTAGATCAGACTGGTCATGAGTAGCTAGCAAAGCTTTTAATAATTGGCAGAAATTGCTGGACAGTAGTGGCRCACACCTTTAATCCCAGAACGTAAGAGGCAGAGTCAGGCAAATGTCTTGAGTTCTGGGCTGGAGAGATGGCTCAGCGGTTAAGAGCACTGACTGCTCTTCCAAAGGTCCTGAGTTCAAATCCCAGCGACCATATGGTGGCTCACAACCATCTGTAATGAGATCTAAATTAAATGTAGCTGTCTTCTGGAGTGTCCGAAGACAGCTACAGTGTACTCACATAAATAAGTGAATTTTTTTGTTTTGTTTTGTTTTGCTTTGCTTTGTTTTTCAAGACAGGGTTTCTCTGTAGCCCCGGCTGTCCTGGAACTCACTCTGTAGACCAGGCTGGCCTGGAACTCAAAAATCCCTTTGCCTCTGCCTCCCAAGTGCTGGGATTAAAGGCATGCGCCACCACTGCCCGGCCTCCCTTAATGAATTTTAATGGTGATAAGTCACCTCGCACCCCAATGTCAATACTGCTGGATCATATTTTCATTTTTCATTATTTTTTAAGACAGGGTCTCTCATTAAACCCAAAGCTTGATCTTTCTTTCTTT
>BDUI01009745.1:31057-42994 GCA_002335545.1 Apodemus speciosus | reverse complement strand
GGAACTCACTCTGTAGACCAGGCTGGCCTTGAACTCAGAAATCCGCCTGCCTCTGCCTCCCAAGTGCTGGGATTACAGGCGTGCGCCACCACTGCCCGGCTATTTTAACTTTTTAAAAATCTAGACTTTGTGTCTATTACAAGACTCTATAAATGGTGTGCCATCAACTCTAAGAATTTCACAGTTTTCCTATTATTACAAGGTATGGCAAAATCAAATTATTTCCTAACACTTACTCCTCTACAACAACAAGAATCCATCTTTAGCTGGATATGTGGCCCACCAAAAACAAGGGGAAGGTGCCTGACTCTTTGAAACTCAGCCCAGTCATGGAACTTTTTCTGAGCTCCAGGTTGCAAGAAGTGGGTCAGCTCTGAAAAGGAATGGACAAAAACAACTAAACTGCCTCAGCTACAAGCAAACTGAAGGTGCCCCTCAGGAAACTAATGTGAGCTTCAAGACCGGTATAATAAAACCAAAACTAACTGTCTGTGACAGAGTTTAAAAGATAATGCAGCAGTTAGGAACACTTGCTGCTCTCCCAGAGGACCTGAATTTGGTTCCCAGCAGTCATGTCAGGTAGCTAACAACCATCTTTAACTCCAGCTCCAGGTAGAGGTCTAATATTCTTCTAGCCTGCCAGGATATCTTCACACACAAGGCATACACTCAGGTACACATACACATAAGTAAAAATAAATCTTGTTTAAAGAATCACAAAGGAAAGACAGAACCAGTTCCAACAAGTTGTCTTCTAATCTCTGCATAGATGCCATGGTGTCATATACACGAGTAGACACACACATACACACACACACACACACACACACACACACACACACACACACGACAGAGAGAGACAGAGATAGAGAAAGAGGAGTGTGGGGGTAGACAGATAGCCAGTGTGGTGGTACACTCTTGTATTAAGAGAGAGACAGAGGGGCTGGAGAGATGGCTCAGTGGTTAAGAGCACCWTCTGTTCTTTCAGAGGTCCCGAGTTCAATTCCCAGCAACCACATGGAGGCTCACAACCATCTGTAATAAGATCTGATGCCCTCTTCTGGTGTGTCTGAATTCTATCCAAGAGACTAATCAAATAGTCATTTGATTGTTGGTGTGGTGGTACACACCTGTGCTAGTAGACTGAAAACAGGAAAACTGCCTCAAGTTCCTGACCAGCCTGGGCTACAGACTGAGAACATCTCAAAAAGGGGGTGGGGTTGGGGGTTGGAGAGATGATTTAGCAGTTAAAAGCACACACAGCTCTTCAGAGGACCTAGATTCAGTTCCTGTACCCACATCAAGTAGCTTGCTACCACCTGCTACTCTAACCCCAAGGGATCTGATATCCTCTTTTGCCCTCCATGAGCACCCACACAAATGTACACACACACACACACACACACACACACACACACACACACATTGAGAGAGAGAGATGGTGATTTAAGGCAAGCGAGTAAATGCTGAATCTTTACATTTGAAGGGCAAAGACTAAAAGCAAATGTACAGCAACAGCAGAAAACAAGCCCCNGGATCTGATATCCTCTTTTGCCCTCCATGAGCACACACACAAATACACACACACACACACACACACACACACACACACACACACATTTTAGGCAGAAAATGGTGATTTAAGGCAAGCGAGTAAATGCTGAATCTTTACATTTGAAGGGCAAAGACTAAAAGCAAATGTACAGCAACAGCAGAAAACAAGCCCCAGACAGGCTACATGGTGGACGAGTCCTTACCAAAGGACTTGGGGCCATGAGAAACAAGTAGTTCGTGAAGCCTGAGCTAAGGGGGGCAGTTGTACTACTGAAAAGCAAGCAGTTCAGTGTTCCAGGAAGAGCATCGCAGCAAGAGAGCGAGGACGGATCCTTAGACACAGAATCTGTGTCCATTTCAGGGAAAAGAGGCCAGCGTGGGAGGGAAAGCACAGGCAGAGCTGGGCCAAGACAGCAGCTTGGAGGCAGTTCCTCAGGGTCAGGCTGGTATGTCTCAGGCTGGCCTCCGACCTTTCTAACAAGTTGTGGGTGCTGAGCACCCAGCATGTTTAGGAAGGGGCCCCAATACTCCAGGGACCTCTGTGTCCACAGACATAAGCTCTCCGGGAACATATTTTAACTATGCCCCTGATGCTACAGCAGGGAAAATGAGTAGGGATCTCTGGAGCCCATCAGTTGGTAGCTACCTCAAGCAAGTCACAACCATCCTGCACCTGGGGGCAGCCAGAGTGGTTGGTAGCACAGCATTGGCTTCTGTTGGCTAAAGAAAACCCCATGACAGCACAGTAGTTACTTTTTATTGTTGCTGCTATGGCTAAATACCTGGCAAGAAGCAACTTAAAGGAGGAGAGGTTTATTTGGTTCATAATTTAGAGGGTGCACCGTCAAGGCAAGGAAGGCATGGCAGCAGGAGCAGCTCACACAGGTGGAGGTGGAAGCCTGCTCACATCTGAGCAGATTAAAAAGCAGAAAAGGGAGCGCCAGCCATCAGCTGGCCTCCTCCCTTCCCTCATCTTATTTTCTTCAGGATCCCTGCCCATGAGGAGATGCCACCCACATTTAGGGTGGATCTTCTCTCCTCAGTTAAATCTTTCTGGAAATGCCTTCACAGACACATGCTCCCAATGTGTCTCCTAAGTGAGTCTAACTCCAGTCAAGTTGACATTGAAGATTAACCATCACACCACTCTGCCTGCCTTCTGCAGAGACCTGGGCACTTCTCTGGGCCACCTGCAGGTGCTATGGCTGGCTCGCTGTGGCCTGACTGACTTGGATGGCATTGGCTCCTTCTTGGCACTGAAGGTAAGTCTGTAGCACTTGGGGACAAGGAATGGAGATCAGGTCAGACCCCAGCTGAGATCCCCCATGTGGTCCTCAGGAACTTTATGTCTCCTACAACAACATCTCGGACCTGAGCCCACTGTGCCTGCTGGAGCAGCTGGAGGTGCTGGACCTTGAGGGTAACAATGTGGAGGACCTGGGGCAGATGCGGTACCTGCAGCTGTGTCCACGCTTGGCCACGCTCACACTGGAGGGGAATCTGGTGTGCTTGAAGCCAGACCCTGGCCCTTGCAACAAGGTGTGTGTGCTCAACACCCAGTCAGCATATATTTGGGAGGGGCCCCCACARAATGAGGACCTCTAGGCCCTCATGTACCTTCTGGCTTGTTCTCTGTGAGCTCTATCTCTTCTCTTGCCTATTTTGAAATAYCAGGCATATGCAAGCTCCTTTACAGAAGGTGAATCCACATGCACTCCACAAAGGCYACACATGCTCCAAGCTCACTGTCCACTTCAATAGCTGTTGCTGGGTGTTGACCCATGATCATCTACATGCTAGAGGGCTTCCTTGAACCTTGGCTATGGGCTTTGGGGGTTAGGGTGTGCATTCTCAGAGGAGGAAGCCCAGTCCCTGCCTCAGGCCTCAGGCTCTAGTAGGATGAGGCAGTATCACTACCCTGTCTCCTTTGTCCTGCACCATAGCAGTCTAGAAGAGGGAGTCCCAGGAAACAGTTGACCTATGGGGCCCACTAGACTCAGGTCTACTGCCCCCCACTCTCTCCCTATAGGCACCCCAAGACTACAACTACAGAGCAGAGGTAACGAAGCTCATCCCCCAGCTCCATATCCTAGATGAGGTACCCACCACATGTACCAACTTGCCTGCTCCCCAGAAGCTGAGCCAGGACTGGCTGATGGTGAAGGAGGCCATCAAGGAAGGCAGCGTGCTCGACATCCTCCTCCCTCGGCTGGGTAGGCCAGACACTTACTGCAGACGTTGGTACTGTGCCCCAACCCCTGACTCCACAAGAGACCTCAACCAGCCCTCCAGGAAGACAGGCCTCCACCCGTACCCCAARAGGACAGGCTTCCTTGAACCCGAGGAAAAAAGACCTCCACTAGTTCCCCAGGCCTTTCAGAGATGGGTGACTGCACTTTATTCTCTTTCTCAGCCTTATCTCCCTAGGTCAAGATATTCCCATGAGCAGCAACAGTTGGCTTCCCCTATCCTATGTTGAGGGAGAGGAGGGTCTGAGGCTGTGGATCTTTCTGGAAGGAAAAGGAACTATTACAGGCCAGCCCTGGGTCACGCAATTTCTTGAATGACAGGGTTGTGCTCTGTGGTCTGAGTTTGAAGCATGCTGGCTAGCATGAGCCCAGTCATTTCTGGTTCTAACCCGGACAGATTGTCCCCATGGAGCCACCATTCGGAAACTTGACCCATCCTTGCCTGTGCCCGAGACCCAGCCATGGACCTTGTCCCTGCTGGTCCCTGGGGGCCCCTTGCCTGAAGCTCTGCTTTCTGAGAACCCAGCCACAGAAGACCATGCCAGCAACCTCACCCATGGTAACTGAACCTGTATGTCCCAGAGCTGACCCTGCACTACCTTAACCCCAAACCATAGCCATACCCTCTTCTTCAGGTCCTGGTCAAGTTCTCTGTGGGAACCCTACCAAAGGCCTTCGGGAACGCAGAAACCAGTACCAGGTATGTCTTTCCCACACTCCAAAGTAGGCAAGGATTATAGCCCTCCTTCCCAAAGTAGACCRTCATCTATTGCCCTCACCCCACAATACACTGCCACCTAGAGTCCTTCTCCTGAATTAGACCACCACCCAGAGCTTCCCCCACCATACATCAGTGTCCAGGACTACTGGCCCTCCCATGCTCTGGCCCTCCCATTCCAGGGTCAGGGTCCCCATACCAGCCCTTTCCCTCCCTAGGAATGGGCACCCCTGGAACAGCTGCCCCCACATAGGCCAGATCTGGCCATCAGACCCTCCACCCCAAGGCCTGACCCTGCAGAAAGCTGTGACCTGGCCATGACTGGGCTTCGGGCCTGGAGGGAGCCTGGCCTGCGGTTGGTGCCCCTCTCCCTGCCAGCCCTACCACCTTTCATCCTGTCTGGTGTGGGGGGCATCTGGGATGGACGCTTTCATGGCTGAGCAGCCACTGGTGCCCCAGGATAGCCACAGGAACCACAGGCCAGTGATCCATCCCAGTGTGATGGTCATTTGGGTCTGGGTCTGAGACAGACATGGTTGCAGCTCTCCCTTTCCCCACCTCAGTCCTCTTCTCCAAAGACAGCTGGAGTTCCAGCAGGAAAGACCTGCTCAGGTCCAAGCCCAGGACCCACAGAAGGCTCCTGTAGAACAGGAAGACCAGACTGGATCCAAGACTTCCCTAACCCCACCACGCCTGGTCTCAGGTACTATCCCGGTGGCTAAGAGCAACCTGATCCCTCACCTGGGTTGGCTACCCCCACCTCCGAGTAGCCTAACATAGTTCAGCCCCTTCCTTTGCCAGGCTCTGGGAGGAGCCACATAAGACAATCCTCTTAGAAAAGTAGGGATGACTGGGTTTCATCCCAACCCCTCCTCTACACCATGACACCTCAAGGCCATCTAGACTAATAAATAAGAGAGGCGGGCATTCCACAAAGGAGGATACAGGGCAAGTCCAGAGGCAGGCATCTGTTGAGAGCCTCATGGAGGGCAAGGTTATCTAGAAACAGTCAACAGTTCTCAGGAGAAACTGGTAGGAATTCAGGGGTAGGAAAGTGCCCAACAGAACCATCAGGAAACCAAGGCAGAGAAGGTTAGGAACATCCAATGGCTTCAACCCAGCCAGGACTGACCTGGGTTGGCATAGAGATACAAAATTAAGCCAGGAAGAACCCTTTCCGAGGGAGCCAGAGCAACTACAGATGAGGAGACCCCTACCCAGCAAGCCTTAGGTACACTGTAAACATGGACAAAGAGAAGTACAAAGGTTGTCAATGACCATCTCTGAAGGACCAAACAACCACACTTTTGTGCCTCTGTAGACTACCTGGTGCTTGGGGCAGTGGGCAAGAAGAGGGCCTTGAGAGGATCAACAGCTGGCCACCCAGTGGACAAGAACTGCACAGGTTACAGGACAGTAGGAAGGTGACCAGCAGAAGGGCTGACTGGAACAGTGCCTGGATCTCCTGCTCCAGATGTTAGGCCTAAAAGGCACTGGGTGACCCTAGTCACACTATTACAGAAGCTTAAGAACTAGGTCCTCAGGGATGAACACATACTCAGGGATGAAGTTCAGATGACCCTGAGCCAAAGCCCAGGCCGCATGGCACTTTGTTGGCCTTAGAACAGTGGTTTTCTGCTTTCCTAATGCTACAACATAATTCCTCAYGTTTGGTGACCACCAACCATAACATTTTCATTACAACTCCATAGCTGTAATTAGCTACTGTTATGAATCATAACATAAATATCCGATATGTAGGATATTTGGTATGCAACCTCTGTGGAGGTCAAACCCATAGGTTGAGAATCGCTGCCCTAGAACCAGCCACATGACTGAAGCCATATTTTCTCTGGGAAGCAGATGAAGCAGGCAAAGGGAGGTAGCCTAGTGGGGAAGGGAGGTGCCCACCTGTAGGTACCACAAAGGACTTTGAAACCCTTTCTACCTGTGGTTGCACTGTCCCTAGCCTGTCACCATCTCCAGGCTGCAAGGTTATGGATGGGTACCATATTGTCTGACAGGTCCTCTCTGACATGCTGTTTTCTTCCTTGCTTTCTAGAACTTTCCAGGACATCAGGCTTTCACTTGATCCCTTCTCCCCCAAAGTACCCAATGCCACCTGAGTCAGGCATCAGCTCCTTGGGGAGATCTGCAGACCTGCCCTTCAGAGGACGTAGGCTTAGAGTCCTGGGCAGCTTGGGGCCTAGCCTGGGTGAGGGGACTGTCCTGGGTGAGAGGTTGGCTGCAGTGACTGCCTTGAGAGCCCTGGAGGTGTCCTCAGGCCCCAGCCATCGAGCCCAGGGATGTCCAGACCCAAAGCCAGCACTAGGTCCCGCAGCTTGCCCTCCGGGGCTCCACTGCCTTCATCATCTGAACCCTATCCCTCCAGCTCATTCTCTCCCTTAGTGTAACCCTCCCTTGCTGGCATCTCTTGGCCTAGGTGGGGCCACAGTGAAGTCAGTGGAGCTGGGGCTGGACTCTTTAGCTATCCCAGGACTCTGGGTCATCTACATGGCCCAAATTCTGAGCCTGCTTATTCTAGGGTTCAAAATGGCACAACCATCCTGGGAAGATTTGCAGGTTTCCTTATGTGGGGCAGTTCCTTTCTCTTGGGACACCATATACCCTCTGTAAAGCCAAGTGAATCATTTTCAACTCTCAGGTATGCAGAAATGTGCTTTACTTTGTAAGCAATGGTTGGTTCAATAAATTATGAAGCTGGCACTGCCTGCCTGGCCTGGCTGACCTACAACCGCCGACACAATTCCTCAGTGATGGGAGGGTAGCAGAGGAAGCGGAAGCCATATCTGCTCTCAGCTGTGCTCTGTACTGACAGGGCCACCATGGGGCAACTCAGGTCCACGCTTTTCCGGCATACCTGCAGAAAACACTAGGGCCTAAGAGCCGTGTGGACTGGCAGACCAAAGAGTCTTGGGCCTGCATCACACTCACCTGGACCTTGCGCTCCTGCCTACCCAGTGAGTCCTCAAGACACACTCTCGAGGGACACTCTGGGATCACAGGCAGGAGCTCTGATGTCTCAGTCTTCACACCTTCCTGCTGTGCAAGAACTTCCCCAGGGGGAAGAAGCTTTCGGGTGCTTAGGAGTGGCAAGATATCCCGGGTCTCTGTGGGGCGAAGAGGTCGTGAGGCCCTCAGTCCGTTAGTGCTGGAGAGCCTGTGCTGACGAACACCTGGCCTGGAGATATGGGAAAGACCTGAGGAGTATCCTAGTCAAAGGTGGTATCTGGGCAAAGGTGGGAGTAACGCAAGRTAGTATGAGCGAGGGTAGTAGTCCTTTCCAAGGCGACGCCTAGGGAAAAAGGGGGCAGGTTTTGGAAAGAAGAATCAGAAGCTTGCGCCTACCCTGGCTTCTTGCGCCTGGCCCCAGCATCCTTTGCCCGACCCTTCCGTGGTGATGAAGGTCGACACGGCTGTTCACCAGGGTCAACATTGGGCTCAGACTCTGAGAGTGGGAAGCGGTCAATGGACCAGTCAGTGTTGTCGGTGAAGATCTTTGAGCCCAGAGTCACGCAGGGTGCAGTTTGATGCTCGCTAAGGACCTACAAGACGGCCATGCCATGCCATTAACTCTAACCAGGTGAGGCCAACTGGCTCCTCGACTCCTTGGCTGGGGTCAGCACTGACCTGACCGTGRGGGTTGACTAGCACCGTCACACAGCCTCGGCTAGATTGGAATTGGAAGGGGTCCTGGCCGGAGGACACTGGCAGCTGCTTCTTGGTCCTGCTGGTTCCTTCGCCCCATACCTAGGGAAAGGCCAGGCACAACGTGAGGAACAGTGTGGGCTGGGACAGGCAATGTGGGCCAGCAGGCAGCAGGGCTCACCGTGATGTGGTGCTGTGGGGCGAGCAGAGTCCCAGGCGGGAAGCGGTACATGCACACAGGGAAGTCCCTCACAAACTGCTGCAGAACAAAGCCTCCCAGGTCAATTGTCTCTGCCTGGGACTGGTTGATGATGCGAATGAACTTCTCTCGGTGGCTGACTGCAGCGATCTTCAAGCAGCAGCCAAGCGGGCTGGAGCCAGAAAGGGGTGCTGAGTAGGGAAAGGGGGATCCATCCACCCAGTAAGCCACCCCTCATACAGTCCTTCCCACATTTCCTGGTGTGCTCACGGCTGGGCAGCCCTCACTTCAACTGGGGTCTTGTGTATGGGTGGTGAAGGTCTGTATAGGACTCCAAAACAGTCTTGCTACACGAGGGTGAGCGGCTTTTATGGAGATCTAGAAAAAGAAGTCCTTTATGGGGGTGAAGAACATGAGAAAGAATCCAGTGAGATGTTCCCTGGGAGGCCAGACCAGGGGTCTGCATAATGGGGAAGCAGCGCCGGGTTCAGATCCTGGGCAGAAGCGGCTGGACCCTGGGGGCTGAAGACATGACTAGGACTCTGGGCAGAGATGAGAGGTTGCTAAAGAATGAGAGGGAGATGCACCCAACTCCACCTTGCGTGTATCCGTTGAAGCTCCTAGTGCATTCCTGCGTCTTCTCAGAAGAAACTAGATTTGTTCCCTGGGGTGGGTGGTCAGTCGTCGTCTTTGCTCCAGAATGCAGAACCATCTGGCAGCTGCTGGTGTCGGACTCGGTACTTTCCGGGCTACCGGTGTCTACCGAAGGCAAGGTGCCCCACTCCAGGATCTTGGCAGGCTTCTCTGTGTGCTTGGTGGTGCCCTCCAAGTCCCAGGCATCCATCTCGGAGGTCAGGGGTTGGGACATCCTGGGACCATGATGTGTTCACTGCCGCTTTGGCTCCTAGAACCAGGACCYATGCCCCCAACCCCAGCCAGCCTCCCCAAGGCAATGGGAACCCTGGTTTGTGTTCTAGAAACTCAGGAATCAGACTCAGCAACAGTAAATAAGGTTGATGATGACCTTGTAGCTCCTCCCCTTGTTCTGAACCCATTCTACATATTCCTCATCATAGCTGAGCCTTAGGAGTTATGTGACTTAGCTGGGGACACTTAAGGATACAGTGAGAACTAGTCCACTTCTGAGTCAAGCCAAGTCCTCCCTCCCCCTGACCCCTGGGGACTCCCTGACTGATCAAAGTTACTTTTGATCCGAATGGAAACTCAAGCTGGAGAAGAGGTTGGGATATCGCTGGGCAATGCTGTTCCAGTCTACATCCTCCAACCGGAAACCCTGGCAGGAAATAAGCGGTTTGTGGCTCTCCCACTCTCTGTAGGGCTTCCTAGGCTTTATCATACATACATGTGGAATGCCACCTGTGGCAAGCCGTGCTCACCTCCCCAGCAGTGGAAACCTCAGCATACTCAGAACAGTTACTGGGGTCTCTTAGAACCTCTGCAGTGACCACCTGCAAGAAGGAACCACAGACTAGCTGGCGGGGAGCTTGAGAGAGGTCACCTTTCCCCCACAGGGCTTCTCACTTCTGACCTTAACAGCATTGTGTGTGCACTAAATGAGGATTGCTCCTTGTGGCTGCATCTCAGGCAGGCCGGGAGCCCCAGCAAAGGTGCCTGCCTGCAGAAGCATGCTGACTGCTCCAGGAGTGTTGGGGGAGGGGTGCCCGAGAGGTATTAGGTCAGGAGCACACACTCACCTCCACGCTGCCAGTCTGAGACCTCAGCATGCGTCCCACCCAAGAGGAACGGGCTAGCTGCAGAAGGCATGATTTTTGAAAAGACTGAAGCTCAGCCTCCAGCTGCTGCATTGCACAGACGTTCTGCTGCAGTTTCTCCTCTAACTCCTGTTTCTCCTGATGAAGAATTCGTGCTGGTGAGAGAGGCCTCCAGCAGCCGCACCTTTCAGACCAGCCCTAGGTGGGTAGCTTCAGCCTGCCAAGTCCCTCTGTTCCCTGTTCCCACCCCCTCACCTGCTGAGCGTGTTCCTTCTGCTCTTTCAGCTCTGTGGTAAGCTTCTGGACCTGGCTCCGCAGGAATTTGTCTTGTCTTTTGGTGTTCCTGGTAGGAGGGGCAATCTTAGCAGTCTGGGTCACGTAAGGGTTCCCGAGAGAAGGTTAGTAGTGAAGGAGGCCCCACAGCCACCAGACCCTGAAGACACATAGCAGGCCAGTGCAGATTAAACCCTAACAGGTCTGGGCAGGGGTCCTCATGCTAGGGGGTAGGGTTACATTTCCAGCACACTAACTTATTCAAGAGTATGGCAGTGTCAAGTCAGGCAAGGAGTAAAGTTAGAGGCAGTCAGGTAGAGGAGGGCTTGGTGGTGGAGGTTGGGGTCAGAGAGAAACCAGCAGCTACAGCAGGGAGGACCTGGGCTGGGCTGAGGGTTTCACCACTGACCGCTCAGAGGGAATCCCTGCCACCTCCTGCAGGATGTAGTAGTATCGGGCATTCTGGCCATTCTGAACAGCCCACCGAAGTGCCTGGATCTCTAGTTCTCTCTGTTCCCATAACAGCCTCAGGGTACGCGGGTCCAGGGTTTCAGGGGCTAACCTGCAATTCCAGTCCCCTGTGGTTTGATCAGGCTGGCCCTCTGGCTGTCCCAGCCCAGAAGGCTGCCCCACCCCGCCTCCTTACTGCTGCTTGACGGAGCAGCCCATCGGTGTGGATGTATAGAGCTTAGTGCTCTGAGAACAGGAAGGAGCCACTCTGTCCACAGGTGAGCCAACTGGAGACCCTAAGTCACTGCTGTCTGGCTGTACACCTGCTGGAGCTGGGGATGCCTGCTTATCTTCAGACTCGTGGAAAGACTTAGGGGCCATGCTCGATGTTGGTCAGGAGCTGGGAAGGAAGGAAGAAAGCAGAATAGAGTCTGCCCTGTGTCCCAGCTGAGGGACCTCATGGGACTCTTTGTGTGTGCTAGAAAGGCCCAGTTAGCACTTGTCAGTTCTTTCTGAGGAGGCCTACATGTGACTACTCAATAGGACATAAGACTGCTGCTCATAGGGTGTCCTCATCTCTGTGTTTCAGGCTAGGMCAGCAAGTCACTTCCTGGGCAGCATATCCCCAGTATATACATATATTCCCTACTGTCCCCTCCTCCCCCCAACCTCAGCCCAGAGCTAAGATTAGAGGTGCTAACCTTTTGCCTGAAACTCTTATTCATGCCCCACACTACCACCAGCCCAGGAACTCACCACCACACTCACCTGAGGCCTAAACCCACAGAAGGCCTAGGGAAGGAAGCATTCTATACTGTTGCCATGGATTTCTGTACCTGGGGGTGGGGGGAGGGTGTCTGTTACCAGAAGAGACTCCAGGGAGACACAACCCAGGGCCATGAGTGCATTCTGTGCCAATATGGTTTGGATCTGTAAGCTAGATTATACTATCCACCCAGCTAAGCTACGGAGGCCCAGGGAACTATCCAGATCCCTGGGACCTGTCCCTAGCCAGTGGTGATAGGCTGGTACTGGTGAACAGTGGTGTCCTATGAATAAATTCAGTGTGTGTGTGTGTGTGTGTGTGTGTGT